>PVKH010001260.1:0-31373 GCA_004027955.1 Chaetophractus vellerosus | reverse complement strand
CTTTTTACCAATTCTGCACAGATTAAACTTCAACTTTGCATTCTCTGCCTTCCTTCTATTTGCTGGTATGCTATATTCTAATTATTGATTCCATGAGTTTACACAATATATTTAGTTCATAATAGTGCAATCATACAGTATTTGTCCTTTTGTGTCTAGCTTCCTTCACTCAACATAATATCCTCCAGGTTCATCCATGTTGTCATATGCTTCATTACTTCATTTCTTCTTACCATTGCATAATATTCCATTCTGTGTATATACCACAATTTGTTTAACCATTCATCAGTTGATGGCCACCAGGGTTGTACCCAACTTTTGGCAATCATGAATAATGCCACTATGAACATCAGTGTGTAGATGTCTGTTCGTGTCTCTGCTCTCAGTTCTTCTACATATATACCTGGTAACGGTATTGTTGGGTCACATGGCAAGTCTATATTCCACTTTCTTAGGAACTGCCAAACAGTCCTCTACAAGGGCTGTACCAGTCTACATTCCCACCAACAGTGAATAAGCGTTCATATCTCTTCACTTTCTCTCCAACATTTACAGTTTTCCAACTTTTTAATAGCGGCCAGTTTAATAGGTATGAAATGATATCTCATTGTAGTTTTGATTTATATTTCCCCAATCGCTAGTGATGTTGGACATTTTTTCATGTGTTTCTTCGCCATTTGTATTTCTTCTTTGGACAATTGTCTTTTCAAGTTTTTAAGCTACAACAATAAAACTCTTAGAAGAAAATGTAGGAAAGCATCTTCAAGATCTTGTGGTAGGCAGTGGTTTCTTAAACCTTATATCCAGAGCACGAGCAACAAAATAAAAAATAGATAAATGGGACCTGCTTAAAATTCAACACTTTTGCATCTCAAAAGACTTTCTCAAAAGGGTGAAAAGGCAACTCACTCAATGGGAGAAAATATTTGGCAATCACATATCCTATAAGGGTTTAATATCCATGATATAGAAAGAGATCATACAACTCAATAATAAGCAACAATAAAAAGAAAAACAAATGAAACTATTTTAATGATTGCTATTTGTGATAAATAAAATTATAGATGTTGAATTTTAGTAGCATATTTTTTCATATAGACATAATAAATCTGGCTTTTTAAAAATCCTTTTCTAATATACAAGTAGTTCAAAGTTTAAAACCTGGGGTCCTTAAGTTCTATTTAATAAAATTAAAAGAATAGAGTTTGCAAGTTCACTATTTTCAAAGCCAAGTTCAGGTTCAATATTAAAAATTAAATGAGCACCAATTCACTATTTAATTAGAGCATTGATGTAGTAACATATTCCTTTTTTTATTTTCTGAATACTCAGCTATGACCAGGAATCAGTAATTATTTTGCCTTTATATGATATTTCCTTGAATTGGCTTTTTTGTTATATCATATAATGAAGTCATCAAATATCATTAGTTCTCTGCCTAGCCAATTCTGGAAAATAAAATTGCTAAGCTGCTTCTAGATAAAAGACTTATGCTTTCAATTTTCTCTATTACTTGAAAGAACCAATTTATTTATTAATAAAATAATGCATGAATAAACTAAACATTTAATAACAATAAAATATTTACACAAAACTTTTTGTCACAAACCCTGATTATCTTACCTGGAATTTTCAAAGACAAACACGTTGAGATGGAGGACTGAAACTGATTAAAGAATAAAACTCAGGGCTGTTTTATCTAGGAAGGTGTTTAAAATACTTCTATATCTATACACTGCTTATTCTATAAAGTTAATAAATTCTCCCCATTTTAGGATTTTTTTCAATTAATACCTGATCTAGAAGAGACTTTTCCTGCCCCAAGACAGAGCCTTTTAAATCCCTTTATTCATCTATAGTACCGCTCAGATGAGAGAGATGCTTCAGTTGACACAGACAGCTGAAAGTGGCATTTTCCTGAAAGAGATAGAGTGCAAAAAAACAGACCAGATATCACTGAGCAGTCTAATGGACATTTTTTCTAGACTATATTGGACGATTGAGAAGTTACTTTTGCTGCAACATTTCAGAGTTCTGTTAAAATGGGGAATTAGTTTGAAAGAGTAGAAGAAATAACTATAATTCATCAATTAAGTCTGAACGTAAAATTGATGTAAAATCTCTAATAAAAATAAATGGACATTTAGGCAAAGATCTGCAAGAAAATAGTAGTATAGCTATTCAGAGACATAAGTATAGAACAGAATAGATTTGCATCCAAAAAGCATTTACTATATTTGGCCGTATCTGGATAAAGTAATACAAATCATTCCATAGTGAGGAAGAGAGAGGAAAGAAACAGAATGTGTCTCAGTCTATGCACTGGTGGGATTATCTTTCCTAAATGAGTGTCAATGGGAGTGTGTAAATTGTGGGGACTCTCAAATGAAGGAGAAAGGGTAATTTGCTATGGAAAGGGGAAAATAATGGGCTTTCTTACTTTCTGCAACTTCATTCAGCAAAGCCAAAAAGGAAAGAGAAGCTCTCATGCAGTTTGTTCTGAGGGAATGAGGAAATGTTGACCTCAGGAAGTGGAAGAGAGATTTCAGAGATTCCACATTTAAAGGCAGTGGCTTATTTTTTTTTTTTTTTTTTTCATTTCAAAAAGCTTCTTTTATTTTTTTAAACAATTCAATTTTATTGATACATTTTAATGAAGCATACAATTTACCCAAAGTGTACAATAATGGTATTTGCTCTAATCTCATAGTTGTGCATTCATCACTTCAATCATTATTAAAGCATTTTCCTTATTTCAATAATAATAATAAATAAAAACCAGACAAACAAACAAGAAAATTCTTCACCTCTCAGTCTCTCTGCTTCTCCTGCTGTACATAGCTGCCATTTCTGGCTATTCTTGCACAACTATATATTTGTTTATTAAGCAGTTTTATTGAGATATATTCACATATATGTGACCTACCCAAAGTGTATAGTCAATGGCTTTTAGTATAATCACAATGTTGTACATTCATCATCTCTAAAATTTTAGAACAATTTCTTACTTCAAAAAGGACTTCATACCCCTTAGCTTTCCTTCCTTAGCCCTACATAACCACTAATCTAATTTCATCTTTATAAATTGATTTATATTTATATTTTATAAAAATGGAGTCATACAACAATTTTTATACATCATACTTTCAGTGAAATTTGTGTCTTGGCTCAGAGCCTCCTCCTCTCTCCAGGAGTTATGCATCTTCAATCAAGGCACTGCTTCCAGCCCTTCCTCACCCAAGCATATTCACGTTCCTCTCTTAACAAAACTGGAAAGTTCTCCTGTGTTCCCACTGTTTCTGTTTTGTGTATCCTTTTACAGCTGCATTGCCAAACATCCCTAAAGAGCAATTTAAATCTATTTTTTTTAATTCCTTATGTTTGAATCACATCTCAACTCGCTTTAACCTGTATTCCATGTATATCATTACATAAAATTACTTTTTCATGTTTCAATGATTTTTTTAAACTTGTTAAATGTAATGGTCATGTCTCAACCTTTCTCTTAACCAAATTTCCAGCTTCATTTGACAAAATGTTTCCCACCTCAGCCTTGTTGAAATCTTCCACTGTTGACATTTACATATTCTTTCATTTCAGTTTTTCCTTTGACATCTGCCGCATCTCCCTATTAGGAGACTAACATAGATTCCACTTCTTAAAAACATCTCTTAGCCACAGTGTTTACCAAATTATTTTCTCTTCATGCACTTTTCCCAGAGAAATGTTTATTATTCCTTTGACAATCCACTATCATTTTTTATGCAATTGATGCCAGAATTACTGATTCTAAGCAAGATTTCTTTCCTTAACTTCAGATCAATTCTCAAATTGTTCATTTTTCTTTGCATTCCTCTGTGTCTGCTTATCTCCCCCTGCTGGGGCGACTCCTCGAGTCAGCTTGCACGGTGGCCCACCTGCTCGTGGGGGCTTGCCCTTGCTCGTGGGGGCTCGCCTTTGCCTGAGGGGGTTTGCCTTTTTGTTTGCAGGGGCTTGTCTTTGCCTACGGCGGCATGCCCTGCCCACAGTGGCGTGCCCCGCCAGTGTTGGCTTGCCTTCTCGAGGTGGTCTGCCTGTTCGAGGAGGCCTGAGGGACCAAACCTGGGGCCACCCATGTGGTAAATCAGCTCCCTACCAACTGGGCTACAGCCGGCCCCCATATTCTTTATCTTTATGTTATTGAATATCACCAATATCTCAATAGGCTGAGAAGGTAGGGCCTTAGGAGCTGTTATTAATAATTTATCTTTATTCCTTCCATTTCTTCTGGAACTAATAATATATTAAGTTATGTCAATTCTACTTTTAAATATTGTTTAAATTTATCCCAACTTTCCTTTCTATTGGCAATACTCTCTACTTTTTTATCACCTGGATTCTTAAAGCAGTATCCTAATTGATTCTAGGCAGCCAATATGAGTATGTAAATGGTGGGGACTCTCACTTCAGACTACTCTTTATCTTTTGGCACACTTACATAAAGAAAAAAAGAACTGATCTTCACTGATTCAATTCCTTGGATATGAATTTGGCTACACTTTTAGTGGATGGAGTTTTCAGTATTCTTCTCCTGCTCCTCCTCCTCCTTCTTCTTCTTCATCCTCATCCTTTTCATCATCATATCATTGACTATTTTGAAGGCCCTATTATAAACACTTTATATTATCTATCCAACTATTTTGGGGTCATTATCCACATTTTAGAGGAAACTGAACAGAAGGATTAAGTAATTTGCTAAAAAAAAAAATAGAGACACTTAGATTAAGATTCAGTCTTCATCATATTTTCCCCATTTATTCTTCATGGACTTTGTCATGATTTGCAATGATCTTTTATTGTTTAATTTGCTTGTTTATTCTGTGACTCCTCCAGAACTACATAATCAAGAGAACAGTGACCTTGTCTGATTTGACTCTGTTTCTTCAGTCCTTAAACTTGTGGCTGGCACACAAGATACACTTAACAAACAATAAATAAATCCAGGAAGTCTAACTGCAAAGCCCTTGCTTTTATGTTACCAATATATGGTGCTGGCCAGATGCATGTTGTTGATTTCTTTTATGGGTGATCTCTTTCCTCATAAAAGGTTGTAGTTTTGGTTCCCTAGAGCTAGGAACCATAGGATGGGTACTTTTAATCAGTTAGCTGTTGTCACATTATCACTACCAAACAAATCACCTTCAAACTCAGGACTTAAAAAATTTCACTGCTGTTCCTATTTTCACACATGTCCAGGTCAGTTGAAATTCATCTGAGCTGGGATGGATTTAGGCTCTGGTCCTTAGTCTCCAGGTTGTTTCAGGTCTGCTCTTGTCTTTCCTCATGTTGCCTACTCCACATTTCTCACTATGGGGCATAAGTTGAAGGCACAATGTCTACCTCTGTCAAATTATTTTTGTTGTGCTAAAAACAGAATGAACAGTCTTTTTTTTTTAAAGATTTATTTTTTATTTTATTATATATCCCCCCCCCCACTTTCTGCTTGTTCTCACTGTGTTCATTTTTGCGTTCTTCTGTGTCTGCTTGTCTCCCCCCGCTGCGGCATCCCGCCGAGTCAGCTCACCGCGCAGCGGCCTGCCTGCTCATGGAGGCTTGCCCTGCCCATGGCGGCTTTGCCCTGCCCACAGAGGCTTTCCTTCTTGAGGTGGTCTGCCTGCTCGAGGAGGCCCCGGGTTCAGTCCCATGAGGTAAACCGGAGCCCTACCAATTGAGCTATAGCCAGTTCCCCTGGAATGAACAGTCTTAAAAGGGGGCATAGAGCAAGTTTATTGAGCTAAAGTAACATTAATGTGGTGCAACACCAAAAGAGGTTTTTGCTCAAAAGGTTGAGCTGGGGAAGCAGCTTATATATCTTCTTGAGACAAAGAAAAGATGCGAGTGGTGAGGAGGGGTGAGTGGGCAGGGTGTCCTTGGGGTACAGTCTGCTAATCAGGAAACCACACAATCAGAAGGGTCACAATCTGTTAATCAGCAAAGCTCCACAATCAGGATGTTTGTGCAAGATTGTGGCCATCTGGTGAGCATCAGCAGACTTTCTGGTGTCAGCTCAACTTGTTGTTGCTGTTTTTCTTAAGATTTATTTATTTATTTACTTTTATCCATTTTTACCCCCCCCCCCCCACACACACACCTGTTTTTCCTGTTTTTGTATCTATTTGCTGGGCAATTCTCTGTGTCTGTTTCCTGCCTTCTCGTCTCATCCTTCTCCTCCTGTCTTCACCAGGATTCAAACCTTGGAACCTCTGATGTGGGAGAGAGGCATCCTACCATCTGCTCCACCTTAGTTCATGGTTTTTAGGTGCATCTCATCTTGGATTTCCCTTGTGTCACTCTTCTGTTACATCATCATCTTGCTGCGTGGTTTGGCGGGGCCTGACAGTGTACTTGTTTATTACAGTTTCTTTTTCTTTCAGGGCATTGGTCTCTATCAGCACCGTAAAGGATCATTTGTATGTCTGCCTGCTTCAGTTATGCTCTCTGTCTTCTCTGTAATTCCTTGCATAAAATGGAAGCTCAAGAAACTCAAGACGGTTAGTGAAATTATTTATCATTCCAATTTCACATTATCATGGTGGATCACTGATACACAAGCGATCAAGCCATCCTCACAAACATATTGAAAAATCAAGTCATATGTGTTTCCTCATACACCATTGTCCAGGATGTCATATAGCAAATTAGGCTCATCTTAATCTGAAGACCTACGAACTAAAAAGAAAAGTAATTTAATCCATCCTAGCCAAGATAAAACAGTGAAACGGGGACAAGATTACCATGATAAAATCTTCTATTTGTAAAAGGAAAGAAGAGGAGGGACATAGAAAATACTATTGTATAAGAGCAGTGAAATCCATCTGGGAAACTGCCATAAGTTTCCCCTGAACTAGGGAAAAGAACAGTTCTTTGATTAAGCCCCATTTCTGGTCCCTAGAAGTGGTTCCCAGTCCATTGTTGTCCAAGACATTGATTTTTACCTTTAGGAGATATATCCTCTTCTAATATCCTCCATGGCTACTTTTGAACTGGGCATTGAAAAATATGCCTTCTTGTTGGCTGAGTTGTTTTATAAGCCTGCTTTCTAAAGCCTGAGGGATGTTGGAGGCTGGAGGACTTTTAATAAATAGAATAGTCATAGTTTCTTTTAACCAGTCTAAAAGTACCTTTGCTCATATGGAGTTCTCAAAAACTCTGTGGATTTTTCAATGTATTTGATTTCAGTTGACTTCATAAGCAGAAGTCACAAATATAATCATTTTAAAGAATGTCTCTTCTTTCTCTTTTTATGGTTACTTCAAATATAACTAGCTTTCCTGGGGCTATTATGTCCATCTTTCTAGTAAATACTTTTCCTGGCTGAAATGACCTTTTATAACCCACTTTAATCATTAACACATAAAGGGCATGTTGCCCTTGCCCTTGATTTGTTTTTTCTCTGATGTTTTGTTCCTCCAGATAGAAACTTGCCTTTTTCCTTAAATTTTTCAGATCTTTCCTCAAATGTTACCTTTTTAATGGGGTCTTCTAAACTACTATGTTTAGAATTGCAATTGCCAACTCTTAAAATATTCTTTATCTATCATACCCATTTAGTTTTTCCTACGCTACATATTACAATATAACAATTTCCTCACCAGCTACATTTGACCATTTTGCTTACTTTAGTTTTTCCAATGCCTATAACTATGCCTGGAACAGAATAGATGCTCTTTAAATATTTCTTGAATGAAAGAATCTAATGAATATCTCACCTATATCATGAAATTATGAACTAACACCAAAAGAAAAATACATATACTTACTTCCCAAAGCCAAAGGAGGGGGAATGTGAAATACTCTCTCATCACCCTTTAAAGGAATTCCCTTGAGTAATTGTCCTTGAGGCAGTCCACTTCATTGTGGTTCAGGCAGGTTAATAATATTTTACCTCAGCTAAAAGAAATACCACTTAAGATTTCCTTTCTGCAATGCTACCATTTTTAATAAGACTGAGTTCCTACCATGTATTTAAGAGCCACTTATATTTTCTATTCTTAATATCCTTTTCTTAAAAGAAATGGGTATGATATATTGCAGGACAATTTCTTCTGAAGACCCAATTAGCAGTGTTATAAGTGTTCATTGATAATCAGATGGTTTCCCTGAATTGAAAGACTAAAACACATAGTTATTTGATATTTTTTGAAAAGAAATTTGAATATTTTTCTTACCAGTTCAATATTTTCACTTTTATGCATTTGATTATCTCTTCCTAAGAAAATAAGTGCATTCTAGCTACAATATAAATAACTTGATTTACTATGAGACCTAGTCTAAACTCTTCCAAATAGAAGACATTTTTAGTAAAATATTCATCTCAAACATTACAACTAATGAAGGGCAAAAATGACTTAAATATATCATTTCACACTTAGTAACAGGGAATTTCTGAAATGTCAGGTACACCATCCCCATTAACAAGGTCCATAATGCACTACGTACTTTTTAAAAGGATGTTAAAAATACCATTTTTATGTGTGTGCTCTTTTTTGATCTCAGAACTGTTATAGGATGTTATTTTCTCTGATACTGTTTTTTTTCTGATGAAATTTTAGGCATGGGTGAGACTAGAGAGATCAAAATAGGAAGTTAGAAATAACTCTTTGCATTCTTCAGTTTTTTTCCTTACTTACATTTTTAACCATCCAGAAATATTATAATAGTGTCAGTGTCCAAAACGACTTGGGAAAGATAATTGCTTAAGATGCTAATAAATTTTGCAAAAGGTTGAAATTCTTGGAGGAAAGTTACCTAAAAAACAGAAATATTGAATAATGGTGACCATATCATGAGTAAAAAAACAATACCATATAAAAATATGGGTATTTATACTTGGCTGAATATTCTGTTTCTTTAAAGGGATGTGGAAAAATGGAATAAAAAATCAAGAATCTTACATTCCATTCACTGATATTTCTGGAAGATTTTCGTATATTTTGATGAGGAGACAAAGTTTTCCACATGGAAATTAAATGAGATTTTAATTTATTCTAGCATATTTTTGTTTTAATTGGTAACCTACTATGTATCTGCCATTTTACTAGATGCTGGGCATTTAGTTAGTAAGCAAAATTCTCTGCTTGTGTGGAGTTTACATTCTGGAGGGAGAATATTAACTTTCTAAAATTTAGTAAGGTATTTATTACTTACTTGGTAAACATATAAATTATTGAATAAGGATAAAAATGTCAGGTAGGGGTTGTTGATGTTTTAGGTAAGATTTCTAGAGATTCTTACTGGAAGGTAATTTTCATTTAAAGGTCAGAAGGAATTAAGGGACTTCTCTGTGGACTTTTTTTTTTCCTTTTTTTTTTCTTTTTTTTTCATTGTTTTCTTTTATTTATTTATTTATTTATTTATTTATTTATTTATTTATTTATTTTCCTTATTTCTTTTTTTCTACCCTGTGGACTTCTAAGGGAAGAAGGCTCAGAGGAAAGAGTAAGAACAAAAAGACCCAGAGCAGAAAATGTACCTGTTGTTTTCAAGAAATAGGAAACAGCAGAGTGTGCGTAGAAGAGAGCAGAAGGAGGAGAAGTCACAGATGAGCACAGATTAGAAACCAAGGGCCAGATGTCTGGAACTTTCTAGGTTATTAAAAGGGCTGTCTTCCTTCACTGTGACCAGGAAGATCTAAAATTTTATATTCTATTTAGATGTACAACTAAAGCAAAATAATTATATGTATAGTAGAACTAAAAATGAAATGTGTGTTGGTTTTAAGGTGAGGAGCAGTGCAACTGGCTATATGAAATATACATTCACTGAATTTACAAATAAAAGGGTTTGGGCTAGATGAAGGGCTAGACAATATCTAAGTTAGACTTGTGAGTTCCATATGGGTTCACATAAGTTCCCCAAATTTCTACATACAATGTAAGTTCTAAACGCCAAAAGAATTTAAAACATATTGATGGGAAAACGCTCTTATCAAAAGCACAACATTAAAAATAGACCAGTCAGTAGGTGGTCATATACATTGAATTCTCCTTTTCTTCTGAAAAAAAAATGATTTCACTGAATTTCAAAGGCTATTATCAGGCAATGTTAAAGACACTTCTCCTTTGCTTAGCTATCCACAAGTGTGAAAGATTCATGTATGTATGTTGATGTGTTTTGCTTTTTTAAAAAAACATGGTTTGCTTTTTATGAATATGTTGAAAAAATCTCTGACCATTCTGAAAATAATTTTTTGGAAAAATCATTAACAGATTTAACAATAAAATCTTAAATACAAAATATAAGAATAATGTATTTTATATATATATTATTGACAGAAAGAAATACTGCAAATTATTGTTTTTGGTGAAAAACAATTGTGCAAATAATCTCAAGAATATACATGTATAGAAAAGTGTACTTTGTTAATTTATCTTGATAAGCATGATTGAGTTTTAGTTATTTATGAATTTTATGAGTTTTCCATATGAGGTAAGTGAACTGTAATGTACTTTACAAAACAATGAAATATTTATTATTTGGATATATTTCAGATTCATATTATTGAGATTATTCTTTGAAAAAGGAATACAAATCTCAGATGCTTGTTTTGAATTTGTTGTGTTTGGAGTTTAATTAATTGGGCAAGGATTCATTATATAATTATCATATGGCTTAATTAAGTAACAAAATGAAATTTATTAAGATGTTCCTCTTCAGTTACCTCAAATTAGAGGAAAAACATACTTAAATGTATGATAATACCAAGCACAATCATTTCAAGATGGAAATCACTTTTAAGTGCATTTAAGTCATATATTTCAGAAAATAAAATTTGTGTAATCTTATTGTTAAAACTATATCTAAATACACATTAATTGACTCTATCATGATTTGTGATGATAGATTTTATAAAATGGGTAAGTATAACTTAATTACAAAATTATAGGAAGGGAAGAGAATAGAGAGGTTAGGGTAAATAAAAGGTACCAATATTTTTATAGCAAATATACTCTAATAATTCCTTAATATTAAAAGTTAAAGAAACAAAAGGAGAATATATATTCAAGGAAATTTAAGCACAAGAATGAACAACAGACTTTCAAAGAGCAGTCAGCCCAGTATTATATTTTAAGTTTGACAGCAGATAGGATATACTTTATTTAACTCTTGCCTTCAGAGAAAATAGAATACTTAATTAGACTGAGTTGATAATCTCCTTTTTTGTGTCCCTAGTGAGCCATGTTCTCTCCAGCCAGTAAAATGACTAAAACATTAAATGGGATTTATTATTCTACCTGACTGGATTGACTACCCAATTATGAGTTCTTTGAGGGCTGAAATAATGTTTTATTTATCTATTCTAGGGCTCCCTTTACTGCCTGGCACACAGTAAGTAATGGAAGTTGCATCAGCATGGTTGTCCTGATTACACAGTAATGGCTCCTGAAGGAAAGCCTAAAGGAGCATTCTGAATCACTGTTTCCCTTCTTTGTCACCCACTTTCTCTGTCTTTTATTCATTTTAGTTATCTTTTCTCCCCAATAAGTCCTCTAAAAAAGTCCTAATGGGATCATCTTACCCAAATCAACTCTTACTTCTATGCGTACATCTTAACTTGCCTATCAAAAACATTTGCCATAAATTAACATTCTCTCTTGGGACTATTGATTTAGGGTTTCTTGATTGTGCCTTGTTTCTTTTACATTTCTCTTTTACTGTCTTTGTTGCCTTCTTTCTTCATTCTCATCCCCATGTTTTGGTGCATCCCAGGGCTTGGTTTGCTTAAGTGTTTGAGTTTTCTCTCCAAGGAATCTTATTCTCTTTGCAAGTAGGAAAAAAATGATCTAAATCATAAAATAATATATGTAATGTAAATAATCTTGATCTTGAACTTAAAATTGTATATTTCTTTGCATCATTTACTGGGCTTACCTGACCCTACTGTTTGAGTCATGCTGGCCAAATTATTGTCCCACATAAATATGTTAGGGCAGAGACTTCTAGAGCTCACCAATACCATGACATGTTATGGCTAAAGCACATTTTTCAGCCATCTTGCAGGTAGTTGGTGCTACAAGATTAGTTTTGGTCAATGAGATGTCTGTGGAAGTGATTCCATTTTCAGGCATGAATTTTGAAAGCTTTGCTCTAGTTCTGTATTCATTCTCTCTTCACTCATCTCTTGGTCAGTTGCAGAGACTCCATTGAAGTTACTAGAAGTGAGCAGTATCACAAGAAAGAGAAACCTTTCTCTCAAAATATATGTTAGGTTGTTCATTGTGGAGGCTGGTAAAATGTTCAATATAATGTTCTGGAAAAACATTTGGTAAAATTGTCTCCTATGATAATTCTCGTTTCCTTTCAGTTTTTTGGGCAATTTATCTATTGGTTTTCAAATTTCTTATTCATTGGTTTTTCCCATATCTACAAATGCAAGTTGAAGAATTTTTATTTCAATATGAAATACTGTATTTTATGTTTCTTCTACTTTTCCATTGTAGGGTTTAGGTTCATATGCTGAATTATTGGGATTTTCATTTTTTCTGTTTTTTTTTTTTAATATACTATATAGAAGAATGTAATTTGTACTTTTTTTCTTTCTTTGGACCTAGATATCAGTTTTATTTCCCTTACCAGATTTCTATTTCTAAAACATTACTTTCTTTTAGTGTAGCAAAATATGATCTCTTTATAGGATGGCTGCTTATTTGTTTCTTTTGAGGGAAGTTTAGGGTGGCATTCGTTTCTTTCTATTTTTAATTTTCTTTTGTCTTGTACTGCCCTAAATTTTCCTCTCTTGCCATCTCCCACCCCTTTTCTCTGCTCATGTTCCATAAGACATATTATAGCTGCCTATATTTCTGTCCACTCATGGGAGCTTTATCATTCCAAGGCTGCTATCTCATGTCTTACCTTCTTATAATGCTTTGATCTGCCAACAACCTTTTCAGTCCTTTAATACATAACGTGGATTTCTTCTTCTAGTGTTAGTTTTAAAATTAATCTCCATCCTCTTTCTTGTTCCCTTCTTCTCTTTTCTTTGCAGCTTTCTCTGAATTTTTATTTCTCTCTTTGAGGACATACAGAAAAATTACAATAGATTGCTTGCTTAGTTTGGTGATAGAGTACATGGGAGTTTGACAAGACTCAGATTCCTAATTCAACCCTTGAGAATCTGCTGAGAGCTACAAATTTATTTTTAATGAGCAACCAGCATTAAATTTTCAATTCTTAAAACAGCTCCATGAGGTGAGTTGCAGCATAGTCATTTTGCTTTTAGAGATAAAATTATTTCACACAATTGTTCAAAAAAATATTTTTAATCCTGGTCTTCAAATTTCCTAAACCAGCAATCCCTTCCTTGTCCTATATTTTTCCCCAGATACCAGGTTATATGGTGACTTATTTAATTTTTAGCCTTTCAACCTACTTTAATCTCAGATAAAATTCAATGGCTTATGGTAGCCTGCTAGGAAGAGACAATGGGCACTTAAAGTTCAAATTGAAAAATTTATTGCAACTGGAGCTGTGCAGAGTTGAGATTTCAGTATTTAGTTAAAATTATAGTTGATATTTGAATAATCTTGGTCAAATATCATTTTCTGTGAGTGACTATGAATTTAATCAAAGTGGTATGCATATCTTCCTTTATAAATTATGCCATCCTGAAAAGAAAATTTATCAATATAATATATACCATAATAAGAGATAAATAATATGCATTTAATATAGAGATTAAGTAAGAAATATTCATAATAAGAATTTGAGATGCAAATTTTAAAAAATTTTATCTATTTATCATCCTTCTCTCTATCTATATAGAGAAACACATGGATTCTTTCTGATGTGCTTGCAAAAAAAATCCCCATCTATGTGTGAATAATGGTAAAGATATGATGGTATTTTACTATCACAATAAATTAAGAATTGGGCTTAAAATATCTTTCATTTGGGATTTTCTTGACATTTTTTGTCCCATTTCTAGTCTTCATTTCTTCTTTTCAATTATTGCAGGATCATGAGCAGTTTTCGAAAATACCTGGTCTTTTTCAAACATGTATCCAAACCTAACAATTGTGGTCCAAATGAACAATTCTTTTTTGTTTGCACCATGATTCCTCATCACTACAGAGCTAAGTCATAATGTTCTAGCTCAGTGTTTGCCACAGTTGGACACTAAGGAACTAACTTTTTTTCTAGTTTGATCACTTCAATACTCTGATATTTCCACACTATAGCCAAAAACCTCTTAATTTTTTCATTGCATATTCTCAACTCACCTACTTCCAAATATCTGTTCAAGCTGTCTCTTGATTGCAAAATAAATACCATAGTGAGAAAGAATTTTTCTAATCTCCAATAGAATTAAATTCTGCCTTGAATTCTACAGTCTGTAGACTCCATGGCACCATGTCATTTTTGCTCTTGTGGTGGTTCAACCACTCTAGTTGCTTTCACTTTTAAATATATGCATAAATATTTTTAAGGTAGTAACCATGGCTAATTTACATTCATGAATGTTTACAGAATATCTTCTAGTGCTAATCATCATGCTAAGCACTTCACATACAATGTCTTACTCAATAATCAAATACATCAATGCATAGATGGAGAAATTGGTATGCAAGTAACTTAAGAACTTGCTCAAGATGGCATGATAATTAATAGCTGAAATAGGAGTCAAAGCATTATCTGTCCAATTTAAAACTAATAGTCTGTGGCTTAAATAATACCTTTACTTAGCACGAATCTCAGCTCAAGCGTTTCCTCCTCCATGAGGCTTCCTTTGAACATACTATCAAAAGAAACCCTGTTGAAAAAATCCATTAACAAGTCTCTTTCTCTTAGATACATTTTATTATCACTTACCACTTAATTCCACCTGAAATAATTCTGTTCATATGTATTAATTTACTTTTTTTATTGTTTCTGTCCCCTATGTATACATGGAGACAGGTAGAGAAGGGATCTTTTCTGCCTTGTCAATTGTTTTTATGCTGTAGTCCAACACACAGAGAAGCACTGAAGATAAAGTGGTGTTGAAAACTAGTTATTGAATGTGTGAATATTTTTCAACCAATACGTGCAAATGTGTGTTAGCTGACTGAATTAAAGCATTCTCATGCAGGTGTATATATAATATTTTATACTAGCAGGTTCAAGTCATAGTCCAAGATTCAATATTCAAATCAATGAAGAGTCAAAAAGAAATAAAAAAAAAATAAAAGCAGATTCTCAGTCTTACATGTTATGATAGGTAAATGCTACACACATACACACACACACACATAAATACATAATTCTCTAAACAAGAATGTAAAGAGGAGCCAAGAAAACAAACAAAAAAGAACTGGTGTTTTTGAAGATCCACAATTATCAATACACATATACATTAGAATATTAAGAAAAGTATATGCTCATGAATGCAATATTGATCAGAGATTTGCTGTAATTTTTTAAATATTTATATTATGTTGAAACTGATTTTTTTTGTTACATATCCCGCCCCCCCTTTCTGCTTGCTCTTGCTGTGTGTCCATTCTTCTGTGTTTTTCTATGTCTGCTTCTTGTCTCCCCCCCGTCTTTGCGGCGACGCACCAAGTCAGCCCTCCGCATAGGCAGCTTGCTCCGTTCATGGGTGGCTCCATTCCGTTTTTCACAGGCGGCTCCACTCCATGTTTTGCGGGCAGCAGTGCTCCGTGTTTTGCGGGCTGCCCGGCTTCCACGCTTCATAGGCGGCAGCTCCGTGTTTCATGGGTGACTTTGCCATGCCCGTGGGGGCTCCACCCTGCCCGTGGTGGCTTTTTGCCTTGCCCACGGTGGCTTTGCCCCATCCATGGTGGCTTGCCCTTCTCAAGGCCATCTGCCCACTTGGAAAGGTCCCCGGGAACCGAACCCGGGGCCTCCCATGTGGTATACTGGTGCTCTTATCCACTGAGCTATGTAGCCGGCCCCTGAAACTGATTTTTTGAGGAGTATTCAATAAGTGAGTAATTGTAGTTAAAATCCCCCCTTCTGATACTGCATTTCATTTTGTAATATATTTAGGGTTAGTATTATAAATAGCTCAAATTTCACATTATTTCTTAAATACATGTATAGTATTCACTCAAAGTACCATACAAAAGGCTTAAAAAGAATTAATTGGTGGTCAAGGGAAATGACTTCTTCTGTCTTATCCAACATTGTATTCTCAGTCTTTAGATTAGTGTCTGTCACATAGTGTAGATACTCAACACATGTTGTTAACAAATAAGTGAAAAACATTGAATTTTATTCTTGGCTTCATACTTCTTTAATTCTAATAAATAAATTTGTGTGAATAAATTGTCTATTCTCTAAAATATTTTTCATATATTAAATCCTATAATATTATTCTATAGTAGATTCCAAAGAAGCAAAAATATGTAGCAAGCAATTCAAAGGCTAAATCCTAAGCATTGCATGCACAAATGATCAAATCAGGTTTTTTATTAAAGACACTTTATACTATATTACAGATGATTCAAATAATTTTTTACACCTTTATCTAAATGAATTTTGTTAGAACTAACAAAATTGTTTTACAAAGTGAAAATTATAGAAACAAAAATGTGGCCTACTATGAGCAGATATATTTGTGGTAAATTCTGGCGTGGCTTACTGTGCACAAACCACCTCACATTTTATAGATAACTCATTGTGCACTACCTTGGACTGTTCATCACTTTACACTGATAATATATGATACATAGAATTGTTCTATTGAGGAAAACATAGCCTGAGACATTGTTGGCATCATAACAAAATGTATCAGAAACCCTAATATTAGATATAGTTGACAAATTTTGAAAACAAATTTTGAAAACTGTATGATATTACAACATAAAAGAGAGTTTTCATAGAGTTTTTACTTGATGTGGTTAGAAATTTAATAATCTTTATAAATTCTCACCAAAGGTTTTTCACCATCTGTTAGGACCACAACTTGGCTTGGAAGAATATTAACATCTGAAGAATATCTAACATAAGAAACTTGGAGGAGTCAAGATACTTTGCTCCTTGATATGCTGAGATTAAACTCTCTTAACTCAGCATAGTAAACAGTGTTTTTGGTACACATGCTGTCTCACAGTTTCATTTTTGACAGTCTTCTAAACCATGCTTTTCTAAGCATTCTTAAACAAGATAAAAAGCCTACTAAATGCTAACAAAAAATTATATATGAGCCTCCCTGGAACCAAAAGATTATTACCAAGCATCAACTAGCAATGCATCCAGAAAAAGACCTTGATCAAAAAGGAGAAATATTAAATACAAGCAAGGTAATTCCATCCAACTGCCTCATAGGACCTAAGCCCCCTCTCAATTAGAAACAGAGTGGGTATCACCATCACAAAATCCTCAAGTTTGGGGAATGAACAATGGACTAAAGTAGACATTACTATTATTCTATTATATATTTATTGTTATTTTGGCAATGGAAGAACTTTTATTGCTGATATAAGGCATGGCCACCAGAGGTTCTGAGGGGAGGGAGAAGGAAGAATAGGTGCAATATGTCCTGCAGACATTGCAATGATGGATACAGGCCATTATATATTTTGTCATAACCTAAAAAATTGTGTGGGATAGAATGTAAACTATAGTCCACAGTTAATAGCAATCAATTTTAGCAAGTGTATCACACTAATGCAGATTATTGTTAATGTGGGAAGGTATGGGAGGGGGAGGGAATGGAACAAATGGTAATCCCCTAAATTTTTCTTATAACATTTGTGTAATCTAAAGGTTCTTTAAAAATTAAATATATACAAAAAATATAAAGACATTCAGTATAGTGACAAAAACAGTATGTTTCAACATCTCATGAAATCTGTCATTCAATGAAAATAACATTTAAAACATATTGACCACTTTTAATGTAATTCCAATAATTGCTTGCATTTTTTCTGCATATAATCCTCTATTTTGGTAGTTCTGTGACCCTGGACAGGGTGACGGTTAATTTCATGTGTCAACTTGGCTAGGTTATAGATCCAGTTGTTTGGTCATGCACTGCCTGATTGTTACTTTGAGTGAATTTTAAAGATAGAATGTGCATCTACAATCAGCAAAGGAGATTACCCTCAGCAATGCGGGGAGTCTTCTCATCCAATTGGTTGGAGGTTTTGGAAGGAAAGAATTGAGGATTTCAGAGATCAGAATAATTTCTACCTCACTTCAGGATTGGCTCTTTCAGGAATTTCCAAAATGCTCGTTTCCCATGGCGAGTTTGGAGTAAGGAATTCAACATCACTGTTACCAGAATTTCCACCTCATGGCTTCCACTCCAGAGTTCAGACTGGCTAGCCCTTAAGGTTGCATGAGCCAATTCCTTATAATATACACATAGTATATATCCTGATATTTGGAACCACAGAAAAGAAAACAAGGAAAGACTGGCATATTCATACTTTTTAAAAAATTTTACTTAAATGCCATTACTCTGGAGAACCATGACTACTACAATGGAAAAAAAATATTTTCATTAAACTTTTTACCTCAACAAACTATACTCTTCAATTATAAATGTAAACTAAACACCTTAATAGTTTTAGCATTCAATATTTTTTCTTACCAATAGAAATCACAGATATTTTATATATTACAGATGTAGATATTTAAACATATTTTTTCCTCTAATCATATTCTCAACATTATGGTAATTAGTAGACTCACTGTCAGATCTTATTATTTAATAATAAAGAAGAACTAATACTGTCCACCAAATTCCTTTTAAAAAGATTTTTATAACTATTAAAATTTACTTGGTTTCTTTTATAATTATATTAATTTTAGGAATCTTTAGACATTATTCTGAAAATAATGTGTACACATGTTTCATGAGAATGCTAAAGTGGCACACGGAAAAAATAATTAACAACTGAATCTGCCAGCTATTGCTGCAATGATGCACCAATGCTGCAGTAGTTCAGCAGCTTATAAAACCAGAAGTGGTTCTCACACAGGTCTGTAGGTTGACTGGTGTTTGACTGATTTATGCTAAACTTGGCTCAGCAGTTCTTGTTCAAGACAGTCTTGACTCAAGGCAATGGATTAGCATCAGGTTACCTCTATGTGACTATCAGTATCCTTGGACAATTGACTACCTGATCTATGTTGTTCTCATAAATAATGGAAGAATCATAAAAAACAATCTAAATTGTGCAGCCACATTTAAGATTTGCTTAAAACATAATCACTAATCTTTCATCATCCAAAGCATGTCATATAGCCAAACCCAATGCTCATGGGGCAGGAAAGTATACTGCACCTGAAAAAGAAGATGGGCATTAATATATACAAAAGAGTATTGCAAGTTATTCCAAGAATCTCTTGTCTAAACACTATGATATAGGTATTTTTTTATTTCTTTTTTTTTCAGATGAAGAAATTGAGGCTTTGGATGGTTAAATAATTGGCCTAATTCTTTACATCTAAGAATTAGCAGAGCTGGATTTCAAGAATGTCTGTTTGGTTCCAAAGCTTCTTTTTTATCTACTGTTCTTTTATCAATCTACAAATTATCAGATTAATCTTTAGTATACCTTTTTCATGCATCTGCCTTAATTCAAGAAAGTAAGCAATTTGTTTTAGAATTATTTATATTAATATGATTTTTATAAATGCCAACTTTGGTACTTAAATGGATAAATATTAATTACATAAGTAATATCTCAAACAGAGTACTTAAATCTAAAACACTAGTTAAGTGAGTTGGTATTGTACTTTAGCACTCGTTTACATATTAAACATAAGAAAACATTAGATAGATGGACAGATAGATAGATAGATAGATATAGAAGGATAGAAGAAAAGAGGGATAGATATAGTTGGGCTTGATCATGTGACTTTTTTATAGGCAGATTTTCTATTGTTTGGTGTTCAGGTTCTTATGTTTATTATTTATTTAAATATAGATATGATATATATATATATATCTTAAAAAAGCAAAGCCACACTGTGCAAATTATATACATATATAAACTGTATAAATATAAAATATATATATATAAAACCATGAAAGTATCATTGGTGGAAGATGTGAATATGTCAGGATTGACTAAATGGTTACACAGTGAAGAAATAGGAACTTACAACTTCCAAAGACATGAATAATATAGATGGAACTTAAGATTAGGGAATGTCATTAAATTCCTTTCATTAAACTGGTAAAGTGGGTGGAGCCTTGGGCAGAAGTTTGGTAGTTGAAATAGGAAAATAGTGGTGAAATCTCAAGAACTGTAAAAACTCAATTGTAAGAAGTGATGGAAGATTACTAATGAATGTGTACAGTACCAGGTAATTAGGCTAAAAGGCACTGGATTCCTATTATCTCCTGTAAGGTAAAGATTCATACTTGAAGATAAAGTGAGGAAGAATTATTGTTGGCATCAAATAATCCCAGCTGTGGGGAGAACAGAACCACAGAAAAGTAAACAAAACTGACATATGCACACTTTCTTTTACTTAAATCCTCTTATCTGTAATTCTATTAGTTTTAGTAAGTCTGTGTTACTTTCTAATTCAGTAGAATGCTCCCACAACAGAGCAGGTATTGATAAATGTGACTTGAAATGTCCTATCAACAATTGGTTTTTGTCAAGGAGGAAAAAAAAGTGGAATTATTTTCTTTATGGTAAACTGTAATAAATCACAACTTGGGTCCTTCATCAAAGAAGATGAATCAACAAAACCTACTGTTAATTGCCTTACCTCTCTTTAGCCTACACATTTCCTACTTTAAAACTATTACTTTTTAAAGTTTATACATCAATAGCACGGCTTAATGATACTCAAAAAAGTCAATTAGGTAATTAATATCTGATTATTAAGTGTGTGAAAAAGAATCAGCCAGATATCATGTGGCAACATTTTAGCCAGTTAAGAAATTATGAAATAATGATAATTTGACTTTAAAAATTCATCTTTCACATGACCATAAGATTTATATTGGTCTAAGTTCCCATCAGTATTAATAATATGAATCATTAAAGAATACTAGGAGCAGACAGGATGAAATGGAAGGTGAAATAGAATAAATAATAATGTTTTTAAATCAAGGTAGGCAGTGCATATGAAAAGAGGAAATATAAACATATAAAGAAAAATATTAATGCACAATTAAATCTGTTAAAACTTTCACTGGTGACTAGAATTCCAAGAAAATGTATTTGTTTTAAGATAAAATTAATCTATTAATGTATTTAATTTGGTTCACATAAAATATAGGAGATGTCCATAACTATATATAAATTATTTATTGAATAATTAATCATATTGTGGTGCATTTGAATATCTGGCAAGGCTGAATAGGCTAACCAGACAAATTTGTAGGAGGTTTTAACACCCTTCTTTTAGTAACTGATTGGACATGTAGACAAAATTTAAGTAAGGATCTAGAAGATCTGAACAATTCTATGAAACAATTTGACCATGTAGGTATTTCAAATACTACAACTAATGACACTGAATAGAAGTTCAGAGTTATGTATATGAACTGTATGAAATTTGAAAGAAACAATATTTAAATAAAATCAGAAGAAGGATTGAACACTATAGACTATACCCTCTTACTTTTCTAAAATTAAGTTATATAGTAATAAAAATAGAATTAAACAGTACACTAGTTACTGAATAACCCATATGTGGCCATTTGATATTAAATGCCTAAAAAAGAGAAAGATTATGTTTGTAAACTGGTTTGTTCCTCTGAGTGTGATGCCTTTTGATTGCATTAAATTCATAGAATTAAGTTTACTTGTTATAACCAATTTAGGGCTTTTGGTTCAACCATGTCATTAGGACACCACTCAGGTTGAGTCCCTGCCCCCTTGGTGGGCTGATATAGGGACAATCACTCAAGAAGACATACAAAAAAAGAAAGAGAACTTTGTCAGTTTTGATCCTGGAGCCCTGAGGAGAGATGAACCAATTGCCTGATAGTTTGCAGCCAAACACAACAGAGCAGCTTAATAACTGAGAAGGTCCAAGAGACCAGGCAGAGATTGTCTGCCATCTTGCTTCAACACATGGCAACCTACTTTGGTGAGAAAGCACTCTTCAGGGCCTTGTAACTATAAGCTTCTACCTCAAATGAATACCCTTTATAAAAGCCAAGAGATTTCTGGTACTGTGCATCAGTACCTGTATTAGTCACGGTTCTCTAAGGAAACAGAATCAACAGGAGATATATGTAAATAGTGTGAGATTTTATCAATTTCTCTCACATGACCATGAGGATGCACAAGTCCAAATTCTGCAGGCAGGCTGCAAACCAGTGACTCCAATGAAGGTCCTTGATGAGTTCCTGGGAGACATTGGCTGTCTGAAATGGAGCTGGAAATTCTTTCTCTGAATGCTGAAATCACTTCCCCTTTTAAGGCATTCAACTGATTGGATAAAATGTCGCTCATTACTGATGGCAATCTCCTTTGTTGATAGTAGCAGTAATCAGCCATCTACCCAATCAGCTCACTGATGATTAAAGTCCATAAATGTCCTTGTATTACAATTAGTCCAGTTCTTTCTTGACAAAGAACTGGACTAATAACTGGGAACATTTACCTGACCAAGTTGATACATTAGTCTAACCATCACAGCATAATTCAAAGAAAAGTCATAAGAAACATTAAGATATATTTGTGGAAACACAGCATACTAAAGTTCGTGGAATGCAGATAAAAAGTGCTTAAAAGTAAATTTACAGCACTAAATAAAAATATTAGAAAAAGAGAATAATTTTTCTAAAATAGAATATTGATGAGATAAATTAAAGGTGAATTAAACAAGTGGAGAAATATTAATATTCTGTATTAGAAGATTCTACACTTATAAGATAAAAATTCTCACTAAATTGATCTATAGACTCATTAATTTCCAGTCATAATCCCAGAAGTTTTATGTCGGCATTAACCCTAATTTTGAAATGTATGTGGAAGTGCAAAAGACAGAATATGGAGAACAACTGTCCAAAACTAGAAACAATACAAATGTCCATCAGCCAGTGAATGGATTAAATATTCAAATATTGAAACAATGGAATATTGTTCAGAAATAAAAAGAACTGTTGATACAACAACATGGAAGAAACTCATTGACAATATATTTTACAAGATAAGTCAGGCACAAAATAGTGCATGTTGTTTTACTCTTTAACATGGACTTATAAACAGCCTAAATAATCAATGGTAAACTATATCAGTTTTTGTGATTTACTGTGGAGATTAGGATTTGCTTCAAAAAGTCATTATGATAATTTCTAAATTGAGGGAAATTATTTCTTTATTATTATTATAGTATACATATTTATCAAAGCTCATCCAACTGAACACTTAAAATCTATGTAGTTTTCTGTAAAATTTACCCATGCAAAAAGGAACATGCAAAATATTAAACTCATTAGTAGCTTTATTCATTTCTTATTGGTGTTGTTCAACTTACCACAAATTCAATAGCTTAAAGCTACATCAATTTATTATCTTGCAGTTCTGGATTTCAGAAGCCCAAAATCAGTCACTTAAAATCAAGGTTTTGACATGGCTGGTTCCTTCTGGAATTTCTAAGGACTAATCCATTCTTTGGTGTTACTCAGCCTATTGGTGCTGCCTGTATACCTTGGCTTGTGGCCCCTTCCTCCATGTTCAAAGCCCATCACTCCAGTGACCATAATCATATTGTCTTCCTCTCAGCCTATGACTCCTCCTGCATCCCTCTAATGAGGGCTGTTGTGATTACATCTGGCCCACTATGATAACTGAAGATAATGTCCCCATCTTAAGGCTCTTAAAATAATCATATCTGCAAAATCACTTTTGCTGTATATGGTAACCTTCAGAAGTTCTGGGGATTAGGATGTGGACATATGTAGGGTACTATTCAACGTACTACAGTAGGCTTGCTTTCTTCCATGGTATGGGTTAATAAATCTGAGAAAACTTTGTAGGTATTCTAGCCATGAAAAAAACGAGTAAATATATTAATGATAGTGGGATAATGACTTCTTCCTCTTGAAAAAGGAAATTACAGATATTAAAATTGGAGGAGATCCTAGACTAATCTTGTACTACTACATTGGAATTGGAGTTATCGGTACAAACTCCTGGTTTCATATAAATGTGCATATATGTACATAATTTTTTCTCTGTGTATGTATGTATGCAAGTATATTCACACATAAGTACATGTACATATTTAAAAAGTAAGTGTACACACATATATACTCAGTCATGCCTCATTTTATTGTGTGCTTCTCTTTATTATGCTTTACAGAGAATTCATTCTTTACAAATTGAAAGTTTGTGGCAACTTTATTCAAGCAAGTCTATTGGTACAATTTTTCCAACAGCAGTGCTCATTTTGAGTCTCTGTGTCATACATTAGTAATCCTCACAGTATTTCAAAGCTTTTATTATTATAATATATGTTATGGTGATCTGTGATCTGTGATATAATTAATGTACTTGTTTTAGGGGGGCATGGACCACACTTGTATAAGAAGGTGAACTTAATAAATGTTGTGAGTGTTCTGACTGCTCCACCAACCTACCAGACTTTCCCCCATCTTTCTCCCTCTCCTGAGCCCTCCCTACTCCCTGAGAAATAACAGTACTAAAGTTAAGTTAATTAATACCTTTACAATGGCTACTAAGAGTTTAAGTGAATGGAAGAGTCACACATCTCTCACTTTGAATCAAAATCTACAAATGATTAAGCTTAGTGAAGAAGGCATGTCAAAAGTCGAGAAAGGCTGAAAGCTAGGCATCATGTGCCAGTTAGTCAAGTTGTGAATACACTGGAAAAGTTCTTAAAGAAAATGAAAAGTGCTACTCCAAAGAACACACAAATGATAAAGTAAAACAGCTTCATTGCTGATATGGAGAAAGATTTAGTGGTATGGATAGGAGAATCAAATCAATCACAACATTCTCTTAAGCCAAAGCCTAATCCAGTAAAATGCCTTAACTCCCTTCAATTTTATGAAAGCTGAGAGAGGTGAGGAAGCTAAAGATGAAAAGTTTGAAGGTAGGAGACATTGGTTCATGAGCATTAAGGAAAGAAACTGTCTCCATAACATAAACATGCAAGGTGAAGTAGCAATTGTTGCTGTAGAAGCTGTAGCAAGTTATCCAGAAGATCTAGCTAAGATAATTGATGAAAGTAGCAGATTTTCAATGTAGATGAAGTCTTTTGGGAAAATTTTACCTAAGGCTCTCATAGCTAGAGAGTAGAAATCAATGCCTGCATTCAAAGCTTCAAAAGAAAGGCTGACTCTTTTTTTAGGGGCTAATGGAGCAGGTGACTTTAAGTTGAGGCCATTGGTCATTTACCACTCCAACAATCTTAGGGCTTTTAAGAATTATGCTAAATCAACTCTGCTTATGCTTTGCAAATAGAACAACAAAGCTGGTATGACAGTACATCTGTTTACAACATGCTTTGTTGACTATTTTAAGCCTGCTGTCGAGACTTGCAGCTCAGAAAAAAGAAAAGGATTCCTTTCAAAATACTACTGCTCATTGATAATGCACCAGGTCACCCAAGAGCTCTGATGGAAATGTACAAAGACATGAATGCTGTTTTTATGCCTGTTAACACAACATCCATTCTGTAGCCCATGGGTCAAGGAGTAAATTTGACTTTCAAACCTTCAATTATTATATAAGAATACATTTTGTAAGGCTATAGCTGCCCTAGAGAGTGGTTCCTCTAATAGAAATGGTCAAAGTGAAGTGAAAACCTTCTGGAAAGGATTCACAATTCTAGATACAATTAATGCTCATTAGTCATGGAAGGAGGTCAAAATATCAACATTAACAGGAGTTTGGAAGAAGTTGATTCCAACTGTCATGGAAGATTTGAGAGAGTCAAGATTTCAGTATAGGAATTAACTTCAAATGTGGTGGAAATAGCAAAAGAACTACAATTAGAAGTGGAGCCATAAGATGTGACTGACTTGCTGAAATCTCATGATAAAACTTCAATGTATGAGAAGATTCTTCTTATGCATCAGTAAAGAAAGTAGTTTCTTGAGATAGAATCTACTCCTGGTGAAGATGCTGTCAACATTGTTGAAATGACAACAAAGGATTTAGAATATTATCTCAACTTAGTTGATGAAGGAGCAACAGGATTTGAGAAGATTGTCTGCAATCTTTTTTGTAAATTATTTATGGTTTATTGGAAATTCAATTTATGCCCCCCCTGAGATGGCTCACTCATCAGTTTGCTTGTTGTTTTTGCTCATTGTCTGCTCATTGTTTTTACTGTTGTCTTTGCTTGTTATCTGCTCATTATTTTTTTGCTTGTTGTCTTTTTGTTTTTTCTTTAGAATTCACCAGGAACTGAACCTGGTGCCTCTCATGTGGGAGGTGGGCACTCAACTGCTTGAACCACATCTGCTCCCTGCTTGTTGTTTTTGCTTATTATATGCTCACTGTTTGCTCACTGTCTTTCTTGTTGTTTTTTCCAGTTGTCTTCTCGTTGTCTGCTCATTGCTTTTCTCATTGCTTGGTTTTTCTTGTTGTCTACTTGTTGTTTTTGTTAAATGTATGCTCATTGTCTCCTTGTTGTTTGTTTTTCTTCTTTAGGAGGAACCAGGAACTGAACCTGGGACTTCGCATGTGGGACGTGGGCACTCAATTCTTGAGCCACATATGCTCCCTGTCTCCAATTTTGAAAGAACTTTGACTATCAGTAAAGTGCTATCAAACAGCATTATGAACTACAGAGAAATCTTTTATGAAGTGAAGTTCAATTAATGTGGCAAACTTCATTATTGTTTTAAGAACTTGCCACAGCCACCCCAACCTGCAGCAACCACCACCCTGATTAGTCAGCAACATCCTTCACCACCAAGATTACTTATCATACAACACTCAGATGATGGTTAGCACTTTTTAGCATAATGTATTTTTAAATTTATTTCTATAATTGACTACAATATAGTGTGAACATAAATTTTATATGCACTGGGAAATCAAAATATTCATGTAACTCAATTTATTGTGATATTTGTTATTGTGGTGGTCTGGAATTTACTTGCAATATCTTTGGTGTATTGTTTTAAAATACCTAAAAAAGCTCACTGGAAATAGTGCCTCAATATCAATGAGCACAGCCAGCATTCAGATTTTGGCTTCTAAATATCATTCTCCACAAAAATGGAATCACAATTCTAGAGGAACGGCAAATATCAGGTCTTGTTATGTCAGAAATTTAGGAAGTGCTCAAAATATTGATTGCAACATGTCAAAAGGACACAGAGGTCAGAGTTGAGGAACTTGCACTGGAAAATTCAGGCATAATTTGACCAGCAAAATTAATGATAGTAATGTGTTAAATAATGTAGAATCACTAAGTTGATCATACTATAGCAATTGAATAAATAAAATTTGCTATAAATTTTATAAATAAATAAAATATTAAAGGGAAAATTAGCAATTTTACAGTAGAGAAAGCAGATGGAAACCAGATTAACTAAGTGATGAAGTCCAGGAAAAGATAAAAATAAAATGAATGTGCATTTGTGTATTTATTTATTTTGCTATTCTCAGAATTTTTGTGAGATTAAGATTATATCAAAGTAAAATGTTTAAATGCTCAGAGACAATGTGTTATGATTGTTTTGGGTTTTTTTTTTTTTTTGCCCCCTCTGGTCATTGAGCTTGTAGGTATAATCCCTATATGTCCTACAGTCATCATGCAATCATTTGTAGCACTGCTAAAATGATGAGAATGGCAGAGTGGAAGTAGTAGACAAATTTGTTCTTTAATGGCTTCTTTGTGTCAATCACAAAAAAAAATTGTAACCATTTTATTATTGATTTCCTTTCTGACATACACATTTCCCTTTTATTTAAGCTCCTTTTAATTGTGTTTTCACTTATTACTGCTGAACCATCATAAATGGAACAAAAGTTTTCTCATATTCTATATAACCCAAATCCTTTCACTAGTATAATAAATCAAGTTAATCAATATATATTGAAAAATTCTCTGGAAGAATAGCATATACTAGTAAAAATGTTTCAATGCTCTTCTGATTGATGTATTCCAATCTTGTTAATGTATTACCTTTAAAAATATTATTCTCTGTCATTAATATGTGGTTTAAACCATTTCATAAGGCAACTTTTCCAGCTAATATATTGTCTGGATAGTCAATTTGCAAGCCATGCAAGTTTCTTAACAAAATTCAGGACTGAGTTTCTTAAGCTAATAACTTGTGAGGATCAAGTCAGATTCATGTACAATTATTGTCTTACTGAAAATTGTTCATATTGTATTTAACCACAAAAAATTATTAATGAGATGACAACACCTTTTAAAAAGTCTCTGTTGATTTGTCATAAACTTTCAATTCATGGACCAACTACATAAATTATATTTTAAAATAGTAAAACTTCTGTAAAATCAGCCTTATATCACCATTGTGACATTTTAATTGAATGTGGTTTGTTTCTTTGAGCCAATTATTCTATTTAAAGTTTCCCTGAGCCTCTGATTCTTCATTTTCAGAATGCAATATACAAAGATAATATCATTAGACTCAGAATAGTTAGATGTGCATGATATGATAATGTACTTGTAAATAACTGAAAGAGAAACTTCAATTAGTCAGTGGTAGTTATCATTTTTATTTTCCTCAAGATTATGAACACATATTTTATTGATCAATTTATTTCAAGATTTCTGCTATTTTCCTTTGTATTTATTTTTCCCTGATTAGTGAAAATGAAAACTAAACAACCATTTGTGATTTTGAAACGCGCCATAATATGTGGGCCACCACAAAGACTGAATTTATTAGAATATATGATTTTGTATGAATATATGTCAGTCTATTTCTTTTCATCCCAATACTTTCTATTAATGCTAATTTGGTAGCATGTGTAATGCTATCTTGCTAAATGAGATGATAATATTAAAACACTCATTTTATCTTCCTCTAAATATCCTCCAATATTGTTCTGATCATTTAAAAAATTTTATATTCATGTATACTATTCTTTACCTACAATTCCATTCTTCTTAATAACATTTATTGTCAGTTTCCTTATAAGCCCTCTCCATCATGTTGGCATCAACACAATCATATTTCAGTCTTGTTAAAATTTCAAACTTAAGTTTTTGCCCATATTCTATACTCCAATTTTGCTACTAATATATTTTTCTTTGCATTTTATTAGGGAAAATAAATATTGTCCCCACTTTACAAATCCTTATCAGACCCATTTTTAACATTCTTCATGTCATATATTTCCATCTAGTTATTTTTCACAATTTATCTCATAATTCAAAGTTCCAATCAAATTGAAAATCTAAAACTAAACACAATATTCCTGAACTTGTTGATAAATCATGTGTCAAAAATTATATTATATTTTAGAATATAAAGCTGTAGTCTAGAAATGAAATACTGTCTTTCACAATATCTGTGGTCCACTATTACCTCCTCATGTGGTTTTTTTTTTTTTTTCATTTTTTTCTATTTTTTTGAGGTACTTGGTCCAGGGATTGAACCTTGGATGTCGTGTGTGAGAAGCCGGCGCTCAACCACTGAGCCAAATAGACTCCCTTGAATTATTTTTTGTTTGTTTTCTTATTGTTTGTTTGTTTGTTTTTCTTTGTTTTTAGGAGTCATGGAGGACCAAACACAGAACCTCTCATGTGGGAGGCAGGCTCTCAACCACTTGAGCCACATCTGTTCCCTCAAGTGATCTTTTCTCTTTCAAAGTTGTAATCCTCAAATAAAAAAGAAGTAAATTTCACAGCTATGCCAACAAGTCCTTCATTTTCCAATCCATAATTCTCATGTTCCATGTCAAATATGTGTCCTCCAACACCCATACTACTGTAGATATTGGGAATGAGCCTGGTGGCAGTATTTTCTGTAAATTCCTCCAGTTGTTTATGTGAAAAGGAGGCTATAGTAGCAGTTTACAGGCTTCTTAAAACATTTTACATTTTTACTTTTGAAACATTTCATTCATGTTCAAAGAAATATTTCCCAAAATAATAACCTCTCCTTTAACACATCTCTTAAAGTAATATTTAATAGGCTTCATATATTGACCTAAGTAAGAAGCCATCAATTAAGAAGAAGCAAAATAAGATGCTTAAATGACAATATCTGTGGTCTTTCATAGTATCCTTTTAAATTGGATATTTTTTGTTGTTCAACAACCATTCTCACATATGTTTTCTGACTATATAGGTGATGGCAATTTTAAAAGGAGGTGATATAAGCATATTATAAGACCAGAAGTCACTTAATAGACAAAGGCTGACATATTTAAAGCTTGGTCATGGTTCATAGAACCTTATTGATATAGATGAGACCCTAGGAGATAATATAAAATTGTTACATGCTCACTCACATGGTTCTATAAACCATGTCCAAACATTTACATAGGATAGATCCAATGTGTTTTAAATGCTTTGATAATTAAGTGAAAATTATAAATACATTTCAAACCACTAAACCTGAAACCACCCGTATTTGGTAGAAAGATTAATTATATACATTGGAGAAAAAAAAAGGAAAAGAAGGAGATACAGTGTAAATTGGGGAAAAACACCCTACAGTAAATTCTAAAATCACCTGCATAATATTCAGAGTTTTCCACTCTAAAAATATGTGTAACCAATATGTATTAATAGTTTACAAATAATTAATTTCATATAGGCTTTAAATGTTTGCCTCAGATGTTTATTGAGTGTAGATAATTTAATTTTTCATAGATTAATATTAACCAAGCCACATCCCTGAACAGCTGCCACATGTAAAAACATCTGCCAAGAATTTTTAGATATTTCCTACAATTCTTGGTTTCATTTTTAATGTGTATATAAAATATTCCCATAGTTCTAGGCAAAATAAAATGGTGCCTATGTTTGATTGTGGTTCAATATCTAATGAAGAAAATATAATAAACAATTTCTTATGCTAATATAGTAATTAGTAAAGAATTTTATTTAAACAATGTGTTTATTTTATTAAAATATCTTATTAATTATGGATTGAGAATTACATTGTGATTACACCAACTTATTTTGAAAACTACACAGGATCTTTCCAAACAGTTGAATCTGGGGCTGATTCACAAAGACAAATGATAGTTTTACAATTATGCCAACCATGTTTTGATATTGGAATGCAATTTTCCATCTGCCAGTAATATCTTAGAAACGTGTAATATCTAGGCTGTATTTGGCCATGGTAAAATAATATCCTCAGAGAAGAGGTACAGATATACTTTTGGGTCACGGGCAGAATTCAGAGCACTAGCACATGTTTCTTAGTTGAGAAAGTTCAAAATAGTAAACAAATGTTTCTCACTTCTTCATTGTTCATTTATATCATTTCAAAC
>PVKH010001259.1:0-23348 GCA_004027955.1 Chaetophractus vellerosus | reverse complement strand
GAATTGCTTCTTTAGTTGTTTAACATGAACCTAAGTGTTGACTCACTGGAATTTTACTATGTTTTTGGTTAACAATACCTGGTGAAGTCCCTTCAGATGAGATTCAAGGGCAATTTTACTCTGATATATCCTCTAAAAATCAAATTATTCTGGTTGAAGATCATGGAGAAACTGTTTAAGAAGATTTTTTGGGAAGACAACCTTAAACTTTGGTGATTAGATATTGTATTGTACATAAGTTCTTGTAATATTTTTCTAGGTTTGCATACAGTAATGCAAAGCCTAGTATTGTAGGTGAAATCCCTAAATGCATGTACCTTCCAGCTACCAGTTCAAAGGGTGAAAACTACTGTGTCCCTCAGGGAATGAATAACCATAAGGACAAGTGGAAGTATCTTAGGCCAAGGAAGCACAATAATTTCTGAAAGTTTTTCCAATTTTGATTTGTGTATGTCATTGGTCTTTTCAAACTTTCTGTAAATTTGTGTGCTTTAAGAACAATATAGTTTTCTAGTGAATGGTAATGCTTCTAGAGCTCTTTTATAACAATTCCTAAAAAGTGTTTGCCTAGATCACTTGATACAAAAATTTAAATGCCCAAGGTTGGATTACAAAATCGAGCATCTTTTTTTGGTAACTATAAAGACTGTAGCTTTTCAGAAAAAAAGTGCTTCAACTCATCCTGAAAATAGGCTCACAATAACTAAAACATATTCAAACCCTATGGAGGGTACAAGCTGGATAAATTCCACCTGAAGCACTCAAAGTCTCCTTAAGGCTTTGATTCCTGGCTATGTCCTTCCTTTCCAGGCTCCCAGGACCATAATGGGAACAAGTCATCTTATTAAAGTTTTTCCACTAATGTTAACGTAATACAATAACTAAGTTGTTCATTCCATCATAAGTAAATTCATGGAGAAATTTGGTTAATATCCATTTGAAATGTTACCAAGTGGCTGTCTTACAGATCACCAGAAATCATCTGCCTGAGGGGTATTGCTAGATTTCCCCCCCATTTTTCCTTTTCAAAATCAGAGGCTAAATATTGATAATATATAATGATATTTTTAATCCATCTGGGGATTATTCCTTTGAAGGTATGCATAGGATCACAACCTTGGTTAAGACAGCTTGTTTGGCATAATGATCTGCTAAAGCAATTCATTTGGCTTCCATATTCCATTTCTTTTTTATAAATGGGCCTCAACCTTTATAATAGCCAGCTCTATAGGAATTAGGAGTATATCTAGTGATTCCTTCACATATCCATTTTTTTTTAAGATTTATTTATTTTATTACATATCTCCCCTTCCCCCCATTGCAGCAACGCACCGAGAGTAGTCACTGCGCAGGTGTGGCTTTCCCCGCTTGTGGGCAGTCTCTGCATCCATTCACGGCCAGTGCTTGATTCAGTTCACGGGTGGCTGGCTGCGCTCCATCCGTGGGCGACCTGCCCTGCCCGTGACGGCTCTTGCCATGTCCATGGCAGCTTCTTGCCCTGCCCATGGTGGTTCTGGCCCACCCATGGCAGCTTGCCATTCTCAAGGTGGTCTGCCCACTAGGAGAGGTCCCCAGGAATCAAACCCGGGGCCTCCCATGTGGTATGCCGGCGCCCTATCCACTGGGCTATTGAGCTGGCCCCACTTATCCATTTTTGATGGGGGTTCCAGAAAATGTGAGAAGATGCTTTTGTTGCAAAGCATTTCAAAGTCATGTACTACTCCAAAAGCTTACCTACTTTCTATATACATATGTGCTGTGTTGTTTGACTAGATGACAAACTCTATGTTTTGCCATCTGGACTGATTTTACTTCTGGTGTAGGATTATATTTTAAAGGACTGCTTAAATTAGTGATAGCATATCTGTGACAGTTTGAATTTGTTTTGTGAATCCTAAAAAGAAAATGATTATGTTTTTCACCTAATCCATTCCTGTGGGTATGAGCTTCTATTGGTTGGGACAATGTCAGGAGTGAAGTTTGACTCAGGTTGAGCCTTTACCTTCTTTCTCGGTCTGATATAAATGAAGACACAGAAAGAGACACAGGAATAGGGAGCTCTACCATCCTTTGATCCTCCCATGTGTGAGGACTAGAGGATGGCCTAAGCACAAAGACCCCAAGAGGCTGGTCCCTTGGAGTGGGTCAAGAGGAAATGAGCCTTGCCATATGCCTCATAGCTAACAGCTAAACTTAAGAGAAAGTGGAGCAGCTGAGACTGAGAGAGGAGGCTGGAAAGATACAAGCCCTATTTCTGGATGCTCCCAGCTAAGCTCCAGGAGACAGCAGATTCTGGAGGAGAAGGCAGAGTGTAAACCTATTGTAGGTAGGACATTTTCATTAATTTATGTCATTTAAGGGTCTTTGATTAGATTTCTTGGCCCAGGGTGGGTCTTAATCCTCTTACTCATGTCCTTTACAAATGGAGGAATAAAAGCCACAGATATAGAAAAAAGCTTCAGAGAAAGAGAGGAACAAATAAGCTAAGAAGGAAGGCACCATGACCCAGAAATTTAAATCAGCAAAACACAGAAGTGGAAGAAAGCCTGAAACTGAAAGCAGCAAGGCCTGGAGGAGTGGGAAGAGATGAACAAATGTTGCCACATACCTGATCATCCAAAGCTACAGCTCAGGGAGAGAAAAATCGCCTGATGACTCAATGGTTTGGAAAGTTTCACAACCTCAGAACATAAACTTTTAACCTAATAAATCCCCATTGTAAAAGCCAAACCATTTCTGGTATATTGGTTCAAGCAGCTTTTAGGAAACTGAAAAATTCCCCTAATCTTAATCCTTATTCCTGTGAGCATGAACTATTTTGTAAATAGGACCTCTTGAATATATTATTTTCATTTACTGTGTGTCCCAAAGGAATATGGGTGTATATTAATATTAATTGGGGAATTTGTGAAGAGTTGACACTGGATCTCAGAGGATGGAGAAGGAAGAAAACAAAAGTCACTGGAACCAAGATGAGCAGACATTAAGAGAGACAGATCTCCATGTGAAATGAAGCAGAGTTACAAGCTCAGACACCCTAAAGATTGCAACAAGCTAGCACCAGAATGTTACAGATTTTGGAAAATGTTTTAGTTTATTAAAGGCTGTCAAGGCAATATACAAGAAATAGGTGGGCTTTTAAAATGAGGTTTTAATAACTTATAAGCTTGCAGTTTTGAGGCTTAGAAAAGTGTCCAAATCAAGGCATCAGGTGAAGCTCTTTCCCCTAAGACTAGCTGCCCATGATCCAGGACTCCTATCACATAGCAGGACACAATGGTGGCATCTGCCAGTCTCGGCTTTCTCCTCCAATTCTGTTGATTTCAGCTACTGGCTTCCTCCAGCTTTCTCTCTGCTCCTGTGGCTTTCTTTCTCCCAGGTTCTGTTGATCTCTGTATTTATCTACTATAAAGAACTCCAGTAAGAGGATTAAGACCCATCCTAGGTCATTCCTTACTGAAGTAATAAAAAATGGTCCCACCTACAATAGGTTCACACCCACAGGAATGGACCAGTTTCAAGAACATGATTTTCTGGGGTATGTACAGTCTCAAACTACCACAGGTAGAAAGCAAGCATTGAAGATAACTTGAATTTGAAACTCTAGCCTTCAAAACCTTGAGCCAACAAATTCCTGTTGTTTAAGCCAAACCATTGTATGGTATTTGTCATAGAATTCTGGTAAATGAAGAGGGTTTTTGACAGAACTGACAGGATATATATTAAGAAATTTGTTATAGAAAGTGGCTTGCAATGTGGCTGTGGATATTTCCAAGTCTGAAATCTTTAGAGCAGGTGGGTTGAAGGTGAAGTTGAATTTCCAAGTAGAAGCAGCTGGCTGAAATAGAAGCAGTAATTCTTGTTCCTGACTTCTGAAATCCTCAGTTCTGCCTTTAAAGCCTCCAACTAATTGGATGGGGAGCCTCCCCATTTTGCTGTGGGCATCTTCTTTGTTGATTGTAGATTCCATGGGTTGTGTATACAATGAATAGATTAGAGATGCAAATCCATCTGTAAATTACATTCACAGAGATAATCAGGCCAGTGCTATGTTGACTAAACCACAGTACACCATAAGGTTCCCACTTGAAATATGGGGTTAACCATCACAGTCCATTGCTTATCAACTTATCAATAACACACATCTACTTAAACCATACAAAATCCCTAAATAATAACTATAACATAGCAATAATTATTCCCAGGATGATACAACTTTCTTGTGTATTAACTCTTTCCCTAGAAAAAGATGCAAGTCCCTGAGTGATAGTCAGTCATTCCCTGTAAATTTTATACTATGACATAAAATTAATACAACTTATGTTTCATGATAGGAGAGCAAAAGTTGGAAGGAAGCAAAGATATTTACTTTGTGTGTGTGTGTGCATGTGTTGTGTGTATAAACATATTCATTAAAAAATAAGGGAAACTACTCAACAGAGTCCTGCTTTTGCACATGGTCACACGGTCCTAGCTAATATTTCTAACCACCTTCATCTACTACCCATTTCAATTTCCCTTTACCCTTAGCAATTATGTCAATTGATCACTGTTCTTTTCATGGTGGGGTGACCCAAACCTTCAATCCCAAAGGACCTAGACCATTAGTAGTCCTGATTCAATTGGGGTGTTGTAGTGTTGCAATCATAGGACATGGTGGTACAAAGAGATGATCTAAAGGACCCCCTATATTCCAGATGTACTGTTCCTTACTTCCATTAGCAGTTCAATTTCTCCTTGGTAGGCAGGATCAATCACCCCAGTCAACATAATAATTCACTTTTTGCCTATTGAGTCAGAGGCATGAGGCTACCAAAATATCCAGCTGTCAGTTTTATGTTCCATTTCAACATAATCATTATTATGTTACTGGGTGGAAGAATTCCTCCATTTGGAGACTTCTAGGTCCAGAAGAGAATAAGTTCAGAAGGACAAGAAGCAAAAATTTTGAAAGTGAATCACATGTATAATAGTGATTTGTTCCACTCCCATTTCCACCTTATGATTCCTGGATCCATGAATCTTGGCTCTGGAAGAAACAGCACCATAGAGTTGGCACTGATTTAGAGAACATACAATACCCAAAGAACATTTATTCTAACCTGCAAGGTATGGCATTCCTGCAGACATTTTGATTGAGTCTAAAATAGGTCATTTCACAGTTATATCAATGTAAGTGGTTCAAGATGATGGAGACATGGTGAGGTCATTTATCCCAAGGAGCATGGACTAAAGACATACTTTCTTTGCTGTGAAGTGATTTACTCAAACAGAAGCAAAGCTTATGAAATACCTTGATGGTGGATAAGGCATTCTATAAGGTCACAGATGGTAGTTGTGGCAGAAGCATTGTGTTCAGAGAAGGTAACTCAGTATCCAAGATAAATGTTTTATTCAGTAAGAATATAGGATTAACCATTTCATGAAGAAAATGGACCAATGTATTCAATGAGCCAGCAGGTGGCAGAGTGATCACCTTGGGTAATAGTGACATATTGGGAACAAGTGTTTGTCTCTGTTGCTGACATACTAGGCATTCAGCAGAGACTGTAGGCAAGTTGATCTTGATGAATGGGAGTCCATATATCTGCACCTATGCATATCTTCCATCCCTAACATCATAACCATTTTGTTCATGGGCCCCTTGGATAATGACAAGAGATACTGGGGATAGAGGCTGACTGGCAAACACAGAATGGGTCATCTTATCCACCTCTGCTAAAAATGCTGTCTAATGTGCATTCCCATGAGACTCAAATATCTTCATATTTTACACCCATTTGGAAAGTTCTATCCACACCCTTTTCCCCTAGTATATGAGTTCTCAATCCGGTGCCTTCCAAACTGTGACCACAAAGCCAAATTGCTAGCCATGGCCCATGATTATATATACAAATACACCATTAGCTATTTCTGTTTAAAATAAAAATGAGCAACCAGGTATACTGCTTGAGGTTCTGCCCATTGGGAGGGTTTCATTTCACCACTGACATTCAGGAATATCCCAGAAAGGTGCTGTAGTGCTTCAGTTGTCCATGTTTGGATGGTGTCTGTATATTATGTAAAATCTTTTAGCTGAGGAGATTCCAAACTCAATGGAGAAAGTGCAGCTTGAATTCTCCTTGCAGCTTATAGTAAAATGTGAGAAGGAAGTGATAAGCTGAAAACTGAAGTCCTGGAAACAAAGAAACCAGAAATTGATGGTTTGGGAAATTTTGAGCTTCATGAAATGGGTTACCAGAGGATAGTGTTCCATATAAGAATTTAAATGAACTTGGAACCATGCAGCCATTTCCTTGCAAGTTAGGATTGGAAATGCAGTTATCTGGGAGGGATTTGTGGAAATCCTTACTGTCTGATGACTTGGACCCCTGCTTCCTACATGCTAAATCAAAAGGGATTTTTTTAGCAAGATCTGTATGAATACACTACTGTCAGCCTGAACAAAAAGGGACAGAAAAGGGAGAGATTGAAGGAAAAATGACTTCAAGGGCAAAATTACTGATATCTGGACATATGCCATCTTCTCAGGCCAAGAAAGGGAGCTCACCCATGTGGGCAGAAAAAAGGTGAGTTGGCCCTGACATTTAAAGACAGTAGACCTTCCACCCCTTTGTTCAGGAACAGTGTTACCACCAGAGGCTTCAGAGAGGGTGGAGCACAATCCCTGGGGATTGGTGAGAGTTAGTCCACCACCCCACTGTTCTGAGGGACTTGGGCCTGTGCCCCTGAGATTGGGGATAGTGTGGCTGCCACCCCACTTCACTAAGGGTGTTAAGCCTGTGCCTAGGATATTGGGTAGAATGTGGCTGTCACCCCAGGGTTCTTAGAGAGTGAGGCCTAGAGCTTAGCTGCCACTCAGATGCTTGATGATGTTGGAGCTGAGAAGATGGCCACTGGGAAAGCACTTGGATAGAATCATACTGCTGTTCCATGAGGCCACAAAAAGAAGAAGACATCATTCTATAGGTAATGCTCAGACTTTGAAATCTGAGTATTCCCTGCAGATTTTCAGGACTGTTTGGGACCCATGACAACTTGTCTTCCTTCCAATTTCTCAATATGGTAATTCAAATGTTTATTTTATGACTGTCCCTCCTTTGTAAATTGGAAGCAGATAAATTGTTTCCTAAGCTTCATAGGCCTACAGCTGGAGGGGAATTTTCCTTAAGACAGATTGCATGCCTAAAAATGTTTTTGATGAAAATTCTACTTAACATTATTACTGAAATGATTTAAGGTTTTGAAATACTGTGTTGGAATAATGTATTTTGCATATGGAAAGAACATGTCTTTTGGGGGTCTAGAGAGTGGAATATGCTGATTTGATTCTTTGTGTATCCCAGAAAATTTTATTCTTAAGCTTATCTATTCCTATTGAATATGAGACCTTTTGGTTAGATTCAACTAAGGAAACTTTTGATGAGATCACTTTTGATTAGATCATTTCCTTCAATGGCATTTAATTAGATTGTGGGTCTCAGGGTGGTTCCTAATCCTCTTAGTGGAGTCCTTTTAAATGGAGGGCTAAAAGCAGAGGTACACAGAAAAAAAGCCACAGAAACTGGAGAGGTCTTGGAGGCTGGAGGCTGGAATTAATGGTGCACAGAAGCACACAAAAGGCTAGGCCCATGGAGCTGCTCAAAGCTGAGGAGACAAGTCTGGAGGAAAGAGGAGAGAACAGCAGACCACCAGTGAGACAAGCCCTGTGCCTGCTTGCACACAGCTGAGCACAGAGAGAATGTAAGCCTGAAGGAGAAAGCAGAGACTGGCTGACAGTGTGCCTTGATATTTGGCAAGAAGCCAGGATCACCTGTAGGCAACTCTGGTGAGACAGAATCTCTAGTGATACCTGGTTAGACATGTTCACAGCCTCAGAACCCTAAGCTTTAAACTAATAAATTCCCATTATAAAAGCCAACCCAATTCTGGTATTTTGCACTGGTTACCTTCAGCAAACAAAAACAGTCTTTTTTTGGTAGTAGGAGGGGCCAGGTGCAACAGATTTTCCTTCACCTGAAATGGAATATATTGACATTTCCATCTCCACCTGATAACTAGAAATTTCACTGATAAGGAAGGCTCCTGAATTTTGGTTCAATTTTTTACCCATCTCCTGACATGCAAATGTCTTATCAATAAAGCAAGAGTAGTTCTTGCTTCTGCTCACTAGGGCCAATCAGCATATCATCAATAATGGAACAGAGATATTTTTGTAAAGGGTAATATGATCAGGTCACCTGCAGACTAGATTGTGGCCTAGGGCTGTATATTTGCTGTACTCCTGAGAAAGGCTAGTGAAGATATTTTTTCTGGACTTATCAGCTGAAAGCCAACTAACAAGTATTAAGGAAAAAAACATATTTACAAATCAAAATGAATAGCTGTAAACCAAGCACATGAAGCTGTATTAATTTGTTCAAGCAATTATGCCATATCTAAAACATCAACTCCATTTAGAATAACTAGCTGGTTAATTTTATGAGAATGCAGCCATCCTCCAAAATTCATCTGTTTTCTGTACAGGCCAAATTGGAGACTTGAACAGTGATGTGAAGGTATCACCACCCCTGTGTCCTTCAAGCCCTTAATGGTGGCACTAAACTTCACAAATGTGTGTGAATCTGTTTCTGAACTCTCTATTCAGTTCCATTGATAAAGGCATCACTTCAGCAATACCAACTCTCTTGGTTATTTTAGATTTTTGGTAATCCTAAAATCAAATTACATGAGTCTTCTAAATATATTCAAATTTTTCTAAATTGTTATTCTTAGTCCTTTGCTTTTTCATATTAATTGTAAAATCATCTTGTTAATTTCTGCAAAAAAAGCCCTCACTTAAATTTTAATTGGGTTGCATTGAATCTATCAATCAATTTACAATTGCATAAATTAATAGATCAATTGCTCCCAATTGGACTCCTTACCAATGTTATAGTTCTTTATTTTATTTGGAGTCTGTGACCCCTTATGTTATTAATCAGTAATCAGATTACCTATCCACTAAGTTAGAATCTCTTGGTGGGGACACAGGAAGTCATACTATTTTACAAAATTATTCTGAGTTTCTTATTTTTATATCCAAGTATTAGTCTATTATTGATTAGTATATGAGATCCCCAAGACAAAGAAATACCATATAAAACTCAAAACATGTGACCTTTTACTCTACCAGGCCTCTGATAGTTTAATGTTCTACAACATAGAAAATTACAGTTAACTGTCTACTGTTCTAACTCTCCTGCTCTTATCCATAAGTTCATCTACTTTGTGAGAATCTGTGAGCTAAAACTAACTCTTGAGCCACTTAATTGTATTTTAAATTATAAATAAGAAGCATTGTAATTTTCAGTTAAAATTTTAAATTATATAATAGGGTATGCTTTAATATCATTTTATTAAGTAAATATATTTGAAATTTTTGAAGAATTAAAGAGGTTATATTCCTAACAACAGGAAACTGGATTTCAGGGAATTTAAGTTATTAACCTAATGACACTATATTTTCAATTTATATGTATCAGAGCTAAGATTATGTACTAGAAAATAATCATCAGATTATTTTTCCAATTCTCTGCCTTCTGATTTTTCCACTGGAGGATCTTTTTTTATTAAATGAAAAAGTGCTGTCATCTACAAATTTTTATCATTTAGTTCACTGTTCCAGAGACTTTTACTTATATATTATAGGGGAAAAACTCATATTGCTGCTCTTCTGTTGTAGAAGAGTTATTGTGTTTTCTCCTTGGGCATCCCCTGTGGATTTCAAAAAGAGCTTAATAAGCTGACATAAGTATCCCAATTCATTATATTCACAGTGTATTGTAATTGAGTGACAAGTTCATTTCCACAGGTAAGAAGAAAAATTTTCATCACTTACACAATATCTTAGAAAGTATTACCCAGAATGTCAAACCAGAATATGTGTTCTAAATTTGAGAGAGGGTATCCTAGTTTACTCAGAATTGTATTAATTTTGAGCCACATGCATTCTAGGGAACATAGTTAGAAAATAGGAAGATCTTCCTATGTACTTAGGTTGATAGAGCTACAAATCAGTAATTAACTTTATTTTTCTTGATGAAAGATAATAAAAGAGGGACAGTAGAAATAAGGGACTATATTTAAATTTAAGCCAACTATAAAAGATGGGGAAAATTAATTTTCTCTGCCCCATTTGTTAACATAGTTTTCTTTTCTGACTTAAATGAATTTAAATTTAATTTACTAGCTATGCCATTTATCTAGAAGTTATTTGATTTTGTAATTATTTTTAAAATTTCATTTTCTTTTAAGCTTGATGGCTTTAAAAAAGAATTTGAATAGATGAGGATGGCATTTGTATTATTTTGAAGAGAGTGAGTCCAGAAATTTGCATGTCACAATGAGATTTTATATATCATCGAGTGGTTTAGTGTGTAGAATCAGAGAAACCTGAGCTTGAATCCTGGCTCTGTTAACTAACTTGTGTCCTTTGTCAAATTATATATCAAGCTTGGCATGAGTTTTCTCATGTATAAAAGGACCCTAAATTATTTAGTTTGCTATGTAAATCATATAAAATAATTTCCAAAAAAATTCTTCACCCTAATAACTACTTAACAATATATGTGTTCTTATGGATGTCTGTTACTTTATGGTGTCAGACTATATGAGAGTTAAGGAAATGGTTTTATTTGAGTCTTTCATATTGATCATGTTTGTTTTATTTTTAAATTCATGATCTATATTTTTTCTAGTTTCTTTCTCCTCTTAAAGTGAAATCAGCTACCTATAAACACAACCAATTGAATAGTCCTGAAATATTAATTAACAGGAATAACTGTTTGCATAGAAGAATGAATGAAATGGCTAAACTCCATACATGTTCTCTATTATATTTTCAGTCCCTTATAGTGATTTAGAGAATTTCTGTAGTGGAACATAATTTTTTAAAATACATGTCTTTATATGTAACTAACATCTTCATCTACATAGAAGGTCAATGACCAAGAGGTGCAAGAAAATTATATGGGCAAGAGTATCAGAAGAAGTTAAGTAAAACATATTATTTCACTGACATATCCATAAACAGATGTGGTGACAGAGAATAATGTTTTTTATCCTTTTTAGCATAGAATATTGATATTCTTGGATTTATTCTTAATAGAATATTTAATATATATTTAATTTCATATAATAAACATATATACATATAACAAAGAAAAAATAGTTTGGTTCTGGTTTAAGGCCATTCATTGCTCAGTGCTTTGATAATAAATAATTGATTTTTTAACTTTCTATTTATTTATTTTAGATAAATGGAATTTGAACCTGGTATTTCAGTTTTGTATATCCTTTACATATAATCAAGAATTTAATATAATACAAATATTTCAGTGCATCTCAGAAATAAGCACCCTGCAATGATGACATGTTTATGAAGTTGAATAGGAAGTACCTGAAAATTTGGGCCATTATTAGTTTTTCTTTTGGTTTGGAAAGATGAAGTTAATTTTCCAAGTTCACGCTCTCAGTAGGTGCTAAATCAGACATATTACTGCAGAACTATAGATGCACTTAATCTTCCATAATTGTTGTCTTGTCTCAGTCATGCCAGTGAAGTGAAGGTTAGAGTTGTAATGCTGAAATTTTCACCGTGTGTGTTAGTTAAATGTATTATGTAATGAATTCCTTTAGTAGACTACTTATTGATACATTTTTCAAGGTACAGAGCTAGAATCTCAGAAAGATATTACAAAGACAAGTGTGGACTTACCCAGAAGGAGATATTTGAAACCACTGCACTCAATTCAATTTTAAAAAGAATACAGAACGTCCACTTCTCCTTAGGATGAAGAAATCTGAAAAAAAAATTGCAACAACTTAACAATTTTTAAAAAGCTAGATAATCTAGAAAAAATCAAAGTTTCTCATGATTCTGCCAGAAAGCTGAGTTTGCAAACATCTGAGTAATCTGAATTCCAAGGAAAGACAAGAACCTCAGAGGAGATGGTATAATTGAACTGTTTCACCTTTGTCAGAAGATGGGAGAAAGAGGTGGCCATAGTGTAAGGAGGTAAGAAGAAATCAGCTAAATTTTAAAGAATATTTAAAGCTAAGTGTGAGCTACAGTGTCAGTTGAGAAAAACAGAAAAACTATAATCAAGGGGTTTGCTGTCACTCTCAATGTCTTCTTTGCAAGTGTCCACCAAATTTTCATGGGAATGATTGGGGATAGGCTCGGAGATCTACTGACAATTTTACCATGCAACCCACAAAATAACAATCATCCTCCTTTGTTACCAAATGAGGGACTTTTATTACTTTTCCAACTAGAGGTTTAACCTTAATTTAGACTGCTCCAATGATAGATAAGATAGATTGAGATACCTAATCATAAAATTGCACCTGATTTCAGACTGAATCCAATCTATAGATGATCTCTGCTTTCTTATTCTGCCCCCTAAGTATCTAACCCTATCATAGGTTCTTTTTCATAACCTCTTATTTGAAAATTGCAAATTTCTCTATGGTTTGAGTTCTTCCTCAATGCATTGAGTAATAAAGGCAAGTTTTTGAGCCACAGGTGTTCTTCATGGTCCTTGGCTAAAGAGCAGTGACAATTACTAGTTTAAAATATCTAGTGGAGAGGATAAACAACATGCACGAGTACATAATATATTTCATCAGAGAGACAGATACTATAAGGTAGAATCCAATGAAATGGTAAAAATAAAATTTTATAATGCACACACACACAAGCAAAATATCAGAAACAAAGAATCCCTTCAACAGGGTATTCAGTAAAGTGAGTACAGCTGAGAAAAGAATTAAGGAACCTGAAAATGAGTCAATAAGAATTAACCAAAGAGAAAGTTAAAGTAAAAACAAACATAGGGAAAAATTATCCAAGAGCTGTGGGACAATATCAAACAGTTTAATATAAAAGTAGCTATAGTTCAACAACAGCAATAGAGAGGGAATGGAGCACAAGCAATATTTAAAGAGATAATGGCCAAGATTTTTCCAAAAATAAGGAAAGACATCAAATCAGATGGCCACAAATGTCAGCAAACACCCAGAATGGCTAAATAAAAAAGCAAATCAACTGACCATAAAACACACCTAGAGTCATCAGATACATTGCTGAAAAACAAACATAAGTATAAAATTAAGAAGGCAGTTAGGGCAAAATAAAATTCACATACAGAAGGGAAAAAAACTTAATTATCATAAGAAATTTGCCATCTAAATGGCACATGCCAGAAGAAATGGAAAAACATTTAAAGTACTAAAAGATAAAAACTTATTCCAGATTTCAATACTCACTGGAAATCATTTTTAAATATAAACACAAAATACAGACTTTTTGGGAAAATTAGCAAACACATGCACATGAATACAAACAAAGAAAGAATTTTTGCCAGCAGACTTGTCTTTTAAATATTATCCAAGCAGGTATATGATAACAGAAAGACACTTGGGCTTAAACATAGGTATAAATGACACTGAGAATGTAAAAATGGAAATTAAATATATCAAATACTTGGTTTTTTAAATTTTTAATTGCTTTAAAAATAATTGCTTAAAGCAAAACTAGGTTGATGAATTAGTGGGATTAAACCATTTAGAAAAGTGAAATTTATGACAAAATAACACATTGGGAAAGTAGAATTGAATCTCTACTACTTTATGGTTCTAATGTTATAAATTCTATTGGATATTATATTAGGAAGACTATAATAAATTAAGCATGCATATAACTATGGAAAAATGAAGAGAAAAATTACAAACATAAGGAATTAAGGTAAGAAAACCACCTATTGTCACACACAAATATTTAAAGGATAATAAGACAATGTTATGAACAACTTTTAGTTGACAACTTTTATAATTTAGAGGAAATGAACATTTCCTTAAAATGTTTACCTCAGAAGAAACAGGTAACCTGGATAATCCTATTAGCTCTTAGAGAAATTAAATTTTTCCTTAAAATCTTCCCAAATGAAAAAAATTGGAAATTGTTTTTCAAATGTAAAAATCTCATGTTTGCCTCACACTGCAGTGTGAACAGAGTGCTAGGTGAAACCCCTTCATCCATGTAGAAGAGGACATCTATGGAGATGGTAGAGCAACAACATGGAAGAAACATGGGTTCTAGGATTACATCATGGAAAAGAGCCACTCACAAACACTAGTCAGTGAAAGTCTGCACTGTTACATTCAAGGATGATACTTTCTGAACTACCATGTTCTGATGCCCTTTCTTACACCAGGGAAGCCTTACCCAATTAATACATGTTCTCTGACTCTCTCTATAGCACAGTAATATCACCTCATAAACTGTTCTTTCCTTCACAGAGCTCTTTCTTTTTGTAAAAAAGACAATGCAGGCATGTTTTAGAAGATATAGCAACTATCTCCAAAATTACAGTCTTCTCTTAGCAAATCTAGAGAAGTCTACCAGCAACATATGCACATCTAAAATTATTATTTTTGTTAATGTTTTTTAATATAATATAGTAATGCATTATATTTTCAATTCTGATAAGTGTAGTATACTTTTGCAGAAAAACAGTCATATCAGAGAGTAGTGATTAAGGATGTGAGCTCTAAAGTCACACTGTCTGGGTTCTAAATGGAGCTTGTCCTTTAACATGTTGGCTGACCATGGAAAAGATATGTAACCTCCATGGCCCAGTCTCATCATCTGCAAAGTTCAGTGATTCAAACACATTTATTGAGATAATCTTCTGTGTACTAAGGATATGGCCTTGAACATAATTGGCAAAATTCCTTCAAAAGCATAAACAAAATATATAGAATGTTAGATGAGTTTAACTGTCATGAAAAACCAATGCAACAGTAACAATGGAGGGGCAGGTGCAATTTCACATAGGGTGGTAAGCGATGGTCTCATGGTAAAGAGAATGAGAAAATATCCATGCAGTAAACTAGGGGAAGGGAATTTCAGGAAGAAGAGAAAATGGAAAAATTCCCGGCAGCATCAGAACTTTTGTGTATATTGGATTGTGAGAAGATCAGTTTGACCACACCAAAGAGAGCATGACAGACACAATCATAAAGGATGAATTCATAAAAGTAAGGATTAGGGCATGATCATATTGAATCTGAAAGCTTTTGCAAAATTCTGATTCTTGGCCTTCAGGTGGTCAGCAATAATTTATAAAGACTGAGATGATAGCTTTGGACCAAGGTGGTAGCAGAAGATATGTTGAGAAATAGTCACATGTCAAATATATTCTGCACAAAGAATAAATATGATATGCTCATGAATTTGATGTGAGGATTGTGACATTAAAAAAATTCCAGGATGACTAAACAAGTAGCAGGATACGCTTTCATTACCCAAGATTAAATTTCAGATAATGTAAGCAGTTACCTGGGAGTTATCCTGGGAAGATAAACTGTATTCATTATATACCTAAGGACCATTGAATATTGTCTGACATTCAGTAGGGGCTGAGTAAATATAGTCTATTTTCTACCAATATTATTATAACATCAAATATTTAAAAACAAAAACTATGGTTCATATTTTGTCATGTGATATTTGAGTCTTATTTTCTTTATCATTTAAGTAGTTCAAAATTTACAATACATAGAATTTTTCCATATCACCATGAACAAAAGAATTTTGCCTTAAAAATATATCAGACCACATTGTACATAAAATCTCATATGCAGTGATATAAATAGGGAAAATTGAGGGACAATGCAAATTATCCAGTGTTTTCAAATTGGCTAAATGTGTTTTCCAGAATATATAATGAGAAGACAGGGTAGTCTGAATTTAATTAAATCATAGCATTTCTTGAACTTATAACTGTCTGAAAAATTAGAGAATCTGTTGGTAGTCATTGCCAACAAAACCCAACAGCATCCAATTCCTAAATCATAGAAATATACATTAATGAAAGCAATGCAAACACAATTCATAAAAAAGATGAGAAAATGCATACAACTTGTAACCATAAGAAATGACACAATGCATGTACAAGAAGAGAGATTAGTTTAAAAAGTACATTATTACAAAATAAATGCTTATTAAAGACAACCCTAATTACATACAATACAAAGAGGAATTGCAAGAAATATAGATTCTGGACAACATAAAGATGAGAATAAAAATAAGGATAATACAATACTTTAAATGGATATTATATATGATAAGTTAAAAATATATAAATTCAGAATTTGGAGAAAAATAATGCACATATCAATTATTTGAATAAATGAATGGTGATGAATTAGTGAAAAGTCATTAACAATTTATTTTTAAACCTAAGCTTAAATTTATTTTAATCTTTCAAAATCATTTAAGAAAATGAATATAACTCTACAAAGCAAATCTTCATAGAAGTTAATAGAACATGAATCACTTGAAAGCAGAAAATATATATGAATACCATTACTTAAGTTTGAATGAACAATCAAATGCAGGATAATGAAGAAAACACATATTCTTAAATATACATTAAATAGAAGAGAAAATTAAAACTGCTTTTCCAGATTATGTAGAGGAATTTTTAAAAGAAAATTTTATCAACCTAACTGATTAAAAATTATGGGGTATCAACAAAATGGGATTCATTAATAATTCTTAGCTTTGCAAATTTTCTCTATTAAAATTTCAAAACAAATAAGCCAGGAGTTTAACTTAATAATTTATTTCATGTTAAAGAACATAAACTTGTGGAAATCAGGTAAAAGAAAATGATTATTTTAATCATACCAAAAATAAACAAAGAATATTATGTACTGAAGCTTGTTGACATATCATAGACTAGTAGGGTTTTCACATGTTTAGCAGTTACACACAAAAAGGATATTACTGCAAGAAAATATTGAATCTCATGAATTTATAAAACTTGAGTTCTTAAAGAATTGGAAGATAAAATTCTTAATTTAACACATTTAGGAAGGAAACATCCATCTCCCACATTTAAAGGACAAAGAGATTAAAAAGATTATAGTGAGTGGAAACTGAAAGCTGTAAATTAGAAATAGAAAATGACAAAAACTTTCTATATACATTAAAATATACATCCACATACAAAAGACTAGTCTAGAAAACCTTGAGCAAAACTGCTATGAATGGAGCATCTATTAGGGATTTCTGTGACAGAATTTAAAACATAACAACAGGGCCCGGCTAGATAGCTCAGTGGATAAAGAGCTCGCTGGGAAACCACATGGGAGGCCCTGGGTTCGGCTCCCGGGGACCTCTCCTAGCGGGCAGACCGCCTTGAGAATGGCAAGCCGCCATGGGCGGGCCGGAGCCGCCGTGGGCAGGGCAAAAAGCTGCCACGGACAGGCAAAAGCCGCCACGGGCAGGGGAGGTCGCCTGCAAATCGAGCACAGCCAGCCACCCGCGAACTGAAAAAGCCGGCCGTGATGGAAGCAGAGGCCGCCCACAAGCGGGGAAAGCCGCGCCTGCGCAGTGACCCAGTCTCGGCGCGTCGCCGCAACGGGGGGGAAGGGGAGATATGTAATAAAATAAATAAATCTTTAAAAAAAAAAAAAAATAAAATAAAACATAACAACAAATACATACGTATATATATATTACATACTATTTGCTCTAAAAATACATGTTTAAACCACAATTTTAACACATATTTAATGGATCCTCCTTACAACTTAGATTTCTGAAAACATATCTGTATTAGTCAGCCAAAGGGGTGTTTTGCAATATACCAATAATTGGTTGGTCTTTATAAAGGGTATTTATTTGGGGTAGAAGCTTACAGTTACCAGGCCACAAAGCATAAATTTCTTCCCTCACCAAAATCCACATGTTGGAGCAAGACATCTCCAGTATTCAGGCTTCTGGGCTCCTCTGTTCCCAGGGCTGCTTTTCTCTCTGGGCTTAGCTTCTGCTTCCTCCACAAGTTCAGCTGTAGACCATGAGGCTCTCTATGCTTTTGCGTCTCTCCACAAGGCCAGCTGTAGACTATCGGGTGAACGGCTCACTTGTATTCTCCTGGAGCACTCCTCTCCAATGTCAGAACTGCTTCTCAAATCTGCTTCTCAAATCTCTGTCTTTTGTCTAGCCTTTTATACTTGAGACCACTCTCACCAAGGGGTGGGGCTCAAGGTCCCACTGAAGTGGCAGTTAACACCCCAATCATGCCCAGATTAAGATATCAGTCTACAAGCATGATTCAATTTATAGCTTTGGAATTCATAATTACATAAAACTGTCAAACCATTACAATATCCTTGAAATTGTTCCAGATCATGCATGATCTACTATAGGATGGCTCAACAGGAATGCCAACTATTTTTTAAAAGATGATATTTTATTTAGAGAGAGACCAAGTAAATACCCACATTGAAAAGACATAAAAGATATACTTAAATGTTCAGCATCCTTGTCATTAAATTGCCTGGAGCCCTCTCTCTTGTGCATGACTCTAATGAAAGCATTTTTCATTTCTTTGTTCCAAAGACTATACATGAGTGGATTCAGCATGGGGATCACCATAATATAAAACACAGAGGCCACTTGATCCTTTCCCATGGAATAGGAATTTTTTGGTTTTAAATAAGTAAAAATCATAGTGGCATAAAATATCATGACTTCCAGGATGTGAGAGGCACAAATAGAGAAAGCTTTGTGCTTTCCTGAAGTGGAATTAATTTTCAGGATAGTGGGTAGAATGAACCCATAAGACACAGAGATTGTGATAAGAGACACCATTACATTTAAACAAGAGAGAATGAATATCATGATTTCATTGTCATGAGTGTCACTGCAGGACAGGGCTAAAATTGGGAATATGTCACAGAAAAAGTGATTGATTACATTGGATTTGCAGAAATGCAAAGTGCTCATGAAAATAACGTTGACTAATGATTCAGTGAAACCAATCACATAGGACCCAGTGATAAGGGCTCAGCAGACTTTCATGGACTTAACAAATGGGTAGTTAAGAGGATTGCAGATAGCTGCATAGCGGTCATAGGCCATTAAAGAGAGAAAGAAAAATTCAGTGGCAACCAAGAAGAACAAAAAAGACATCTGTGTGATGCAACCCACGAATGAAATTTGTTTGTTGGACGTCACTAAATTCTCTAATGTTTTAGGGGTGATGACTGTTGAGTAAAGGAGGTCAAGAAATGACAGATGGCTGAGGAACAAATACTTGGGGGATGAAAATGGAGAGCCAGGCTAATTATCAGTATCATCTCTGCATTCCTGAACATGGTAATCTGGTATATCAGGAGAAAAAGCATTAAGAGGACCCACCAGATCTCCACAGAGTCTTTTCAATCCCATTAGGATGAAGTCCGGCACATTTGTGTTGTTCCTACTTCCCATGATAGCATTCAAATATTGTAAACTACTCATAAATCAAATGTGATATATTGCATGAATGACTCCAAAACAGTTTTTGTTTATAAGAATTATCTACATTAGTTAGAAAACAAATTTTGTGATACAAGTAATTTATAATAAAGGATAGTGTGCAAAATGTGACTTAAATGTATGTTTCCTTGCCAAATACAAATTAGTTATAAGTCATCATTTGTACATAATATAATATTCATATATGTTGCATAATTAGAATTAATTTGACACTTTATTAACACATGAATCCAGATGAAAATATTATACTATAAGTACTACTTTTGTACACATTTTTATATGAGAAAAATAGCATAGAAAATAACTTGTCTAGAATCACAACCATTAAGTTTTATTGGCTCTGTGATTCTACCAAGACTATCTGAGTTCAAGGATCAATGTCATGATAATATATTATTACTTAAATTTAATTTCAAACAGATAAAAGTACTAGATATATTACAGTCAAAGAGAGATGCATATGTCATTTCCTGTTCTTTTGCGTCCCATGTCACTTAATACAAATTGCAGATCAGAAATTAAAACCTTAGGAAGCTACTTTACTGGGGTGTATTAATATTATTGATGACTCATACCTGTTAATTTCAAAATATATATTAACAGATTATTTAATCAAATATCCTCCAAAAGTATTTTTCAATATATGTACATTGATTGAATACTGAGTTCATTAATTTTATGTTTCCATTTCTATAAATCCTGGCATTACTTACTTAAGTAAGGCCTGTATGATATGTATGTGTATATACATACTCTCCAAATAATATCCCCATTTTTTTAGATAAACTAATGCACTTTAATTTTGAGATTAATACTTACCATGAGTCATAGCTGGTGAAAAACTTCCTACAGCATTACCTGTTTAGAAATTTGTCAACCTCAAGTTTGTCTCACAAAAAAATATTTAAACCACTTAATGAAGCTGAAATTTCCATGATATAACATATGCTTCCATTGAGATAACTTTTGCTTATTTTTCTAGACATGTATTTTTGGTTTGTGTTTTTTTTTAATTAAAATAAAGCCACCTAAAATTTTTGTTCAATTTCTGGATAAAAAAATAGCAAGGTCACCTGGAAATTATGTCTCATAAGTATACTAGGAAGCTACTGTAAACACAAGCAGAGGAGAGTATCCTTTATCTTTTACCCTGATAATGCCATGGCACCTCCTACATAGAGGAATACATAATGGTCATCTCAGGGGACAGCGTCTAAGGATGATTGCTTGGCATGATTTCAAGGATAAAACTTTAAGGACTAATGCATCTAGGGTAGGTTTGTTACATACAGTTGACTTCTTCTTAGTAGCTACATAGTGTTGAGAAGTATATTTTGGTATTCCTTTGTGATATTCTAATTTATGACTGGGTTAAAGGAAGTTATTTCTAGAAAAAAATGAACATATGTCTGAAAGTCCAGATCAGTTACTAGGGATGGAATAGAACATTTTTCAAATTGAAACATTTTTATATTTAAAAGTGTGCAATATCATATGAGTGAACATTTTCATTATGCAAAAATCAAAGCAAGAAAAGAAAAAAATAAAGAAGAAAAGAAAATCATTCATAAATGCTCAATTTTAGATTCATTTTCTTCCAATTATTTTCCTTTGTGCATATAAAGCTTATATACACATACTTATGTGTTCATATATTTTTTTGCACTGTATTTTCAGTAATATTCTGTTTTATTATTAAAAATTTATAATACATATAAACATATGTTATATTATACTTCTGTAAAACCCACAATTTCATGTATTTTTCACTGGTTGGTGCAACACAACTAAGCTCTTTCTAGGATATGAATATTGCATAATATTGCATAGATTAATTGGCACTTCTAGGCAGCAGAGTCACACAGTAGAAGTGTGCTGAGCCCATAAGTGGCACATTTGAGACATCACAAGGAAAACATGGTGACGTTCCTCCAGTCAGGTTTGTCAGTGTTACCTAATTTATCTACACAGCAGATGCATTGTTGTATTCAGGCACATTAATGTTTGTGCAATTTGTTATTTCTGAGTAATGGCTTTTATTATAGTAGAAGAAACATGAGAGAAGAAAGTAAAAAATCTGTGTTGAATTTAATTTAATGATCAAAATTTCACTGCTTCTATATATAACCAGGTAAAATGCATTCTTGTGAGTTATTCATTAATTAAAAATAATGACATCAATTTTCATGTAGTTCTAGAAACAACTAATTCCAGAATAACTATTACACTGCAGAATTTAAAGAGAAAATATGATGGCATGGAAAAGGATTTTTAAAATATTATATTATATATTTGAAGAAATTTTGGAAGCACAATTCTCTTCATCAAAAATTCAGTAATACTGAAAAATGCTTATTTAGAGTTTAAAAAGTCATGTCAATTTATTCATAACTTGTGACCTTGCCATTTAAGCTAAATGAAACACTTTTGGAGAATTTTCTAGGTCAATGTCATCTCATTAAGGTTTGCTTCCTACTTGCAAAATCAACATGAAGAAGTTTTTTTCTTATCTGGATTGAAATCAATTTTTATATTCATTAAATGTATTTAAAAATAGTATAAGTTTAAGAAAGAATAATTAACAACACTAATTTTATGACTAACATTTTTTGCTTAATCATTACTGGTGGCCTTCCAATATATAATATCTAAAGGTAAAATAATTTTGTTGGGAAATAAGGAGTAGGAAATAGAAAAGAAAATGACTTCTTTGTCTTACATTTCAACAAATTAGAACTTTATCCTTGACAATTATTCAATGTCATTTTCTTAAAAAATATTCTAATTTTCCTTTTAATTCTTTCAATTTATTTTATTTGTTTTGCAGATCAGTTAATGATCTTATAATCTCTTGAAAATTTTTCTCTATTTTACATTATACTGTCCTTTATGTCTCTGGAATAACAGAGGTCTCCTTTTTCTATTATGACATTGTACAGTAGTATTTATATGCTTATATTTAGAGATTTACATTTGTACAAGCTATTACTTTCACTTATTTCTTATAAACATCTCATAGTTGGGTCCTACTTAGTAGAGTTAATTACTATGCTTTTTTGTTGTTGCTAGTGGTATCAGGGATTGAACCCAGGACTGCGTACACAGGAAACATGATGAGAGAGCTGAAGCTCAATAAAATCTTTCTTATCATCAGCAGGCAACAAAACAAATAAATAAATAAAATAAATTTCAAAACAAAAAACAAAAACAAAAAAAAAAAAACAACTGACATCCCAGGGAATAAATCTCAGAAATAACATGTTAAAATGTTGAAATATACAGTTTGCAGCAAAAGAGTATAAGACAAACATAGAGACAGGAAATGATGGCCATCCAAAGGGAAAAGAAAACCATCCAGAAAACACCAGTGAAGAAGATAAGAATGTGAACATATTGAACAACACCTTTAAAAGTATTCTTAATAATACTCAAGGAGGCCCATTTAAAAATGGATAACCAGAAGATGGCATTGGTACAGGTGGGCACACATCATCTCTCGGTGGAGGATGGCTGATTGGGGATGGGATCCTACCTGGGTGGGCTGTTCTGAGAGCCTGTGGAGTGGGAATCTTGGCAACAAAGGAGCTGGACAGTGAGGTGGGCTGCTCAGTATAAAATCATGAGTGTTTTTTCCCCAGCTGGAAATGCAGATGGCTAAGCCCTATCCTCAGGGCAAAGGGCTGGGCAAGCCCTGAATCCTGCTGGCAACCAGGTGAGAGGGAGCACTCTCTGAGAGTGGGAGGGTTCTGGCAAAGGGTGGAGAGGGGTATCCTTTCTGTGGGTTTGGTCACCAGGACCCCCTAGCAGTTTTGGGGAGCAAATCAGCTGGCTAGAAGTGGTGCTGGGGTGAGGGGAGAGGTGAAACTGCTGTGCAAGGATGATTTACCTAGCTGTCATAGGACACAGAAGCTAGGCTTGGGGGGGGAGCCAGCCAATTTTACAGTTCAGCACTGAGTAACAGAGTCTCAGC
>PVKH010001258.1:0-31375 GCA_004027955.1 Chaetophractus vellerosus | reverse complement strand
CGTGGGCAGGGCAAAAAGCTGCCACGGACAGGCAAAAGCCGCCACGGGCAGGGCAGGTCGCCTGCAAATCGAGCACAGCCAGCCACCCGCGAACTGAAAAGCCGGCCGTGATGGAAGCAGAAGCCGCCCACAAGCGGGGAAAGCCGCGCCTGCGCAGTGACCAAGTCTCGGCGCGTCGCCGCAACGGGGGGGGGGGGGGGGGGGGGGGGGGGGGGGGGGAGGAAGGGGAGATATGTAATAAAATAAATAAATCTTTAAAAAAAAAAAAAGAATAAAAATTAGACTAATTATAAAATTTCTTCTTGGGTTCAATTCCTGGCACTTTACTCAGCAATTCTGTGAGAATTTCTGTAAGTTTTGAAAGAAAAAAAAATTTAACTATGCCATTTATCCTGTCGGGCTTTATTTTAGCCATAATGCAAGTCCATGAGGATTTCTTCCATTATAAGACAGGGATATATCGACATATTGCCAGCACAAATGAAGAATCAGGAAAATATAAAAAACTTCGGACACATGCCGTCAAACTCACTGGGTAAGTCAATTTCTTAAAAATCTTTTCATGCTTTTGGAAAGTGAAACTGAAAATAAGTGTATGTACTGCATTTAGGCACTGGCAATTCCCCTTTGTATGGATTGTCTGTTATAAATTTAAAATTATCTAAGCCTCGCCATTATTTAGTCATTTTAGAGTTCAATAAAAAAGCAACTAAATATTCTGGGATAGATGACCATTTTCTATCTATCACTTACTTGTAAAATATGTCCATTAATAAATATGCATAAATTTATCATTCTTATGCTTCTTCCCACCTCTCCTCCCCTCATGCATCTAGTATTTGTTAGTTATATTATTATTTTTACATTTTAAAGGATTAAAAATTTTGCATTCTTCTCTGAAACCGTGATCCATAGTTCTTTAGACTTTATCATATATTTAATGGATTCAATGAAAACCAAATATTTTTTCATGATGGCATTTCTATCCTTGAGTTCTTTATTATTTTATTTTATTGGATGAATTTTTTTCTCTGGTAATTTTTTATCAAGAAGGGTTCTTAAGCCCTGTATTCCCTAATTCCCTGCATGTTTGAGAAAACGTTTGTTGTCTTTATATTGAAGAATAACTTGAGTAGGGATAAACTCTTGGACTGCCAAAGGGATGCTGATGTTGAGTACCAGAAAGCTGTTGGCTTTTATAAAGGGTATTCATTGGGGGTAGAAGCTTACAGTCACAGGGCCCTAAAGAGTCCAACTCAAGGTTACTTAAGAGGTACTTTCTCACCCAAAGTCTGTTGCCATGTGTTGACGCAAGATAGTGGGCAATGTCTGCGAGGGCTCAGCCTTCCTCTTTCCTCTTAAGGCTCCATGGTCCCAGCTTCTTCTGATCTTGGCTGTAGACTGACATAAGGCTTGTCTCTCTTCCCAGGGCTCATTCTCTCCACAAGGTCAACTGTAGACTATCAGGCTCATCCCTCTTCCTGGGGCCGCAGGATCCTGTCTAATGAGCTGTCTCTCTTCCTCTGTGTTCTTCTCTGTGTATCTACTTCAATGTGAGAGTCTGTTTTATCAGCCCACCAAGGGGGCATGAAGTCAATGCTGAGTTGCACTTGATGGATCAAAGCCCTAATCTTACCACAGTTTAATCAGACTTCTCAGCTGAATCTAATACCATCAAAGGGTTATCAGGCTCAGAGGAACCAGACTAGTTTACAACATAATCAATATTTCTTTTTGGAATTCATAAATAATATCAAACTGCCACACCATACAACTTCAGAACTTTGCAAATGTTGTTCCAGGCTTTGGACTTTAGGCCTTCTGAAGAGAGGTATTGGGCCAACATTATTTGCCTTCTCATAAGTGAATCCATACTAGCCTATTTTGTGCCTATAGCTGTAAATCTGAATGTAGCTAGAAAAAACTCGCAAATCATGCTGATTTCGCTTTAATTTATAGCCACAAATTTCAAGTAGGTCTCCAATCCTGCGAAGCAATCCTTTTCTAGGTTCCTAGTATTTACTATCCCACTTTCCTTTTCCTTTAAATCCCCACACTCTCCCCTGTCACTCTCACTCTCAGCTGGTGACCTTGCACCTGCCAACATGCACTTCCTCATACTGTGTCCCCATTTCTTAGACACACTAACCATCCATGTTCCTGTCTAAATCCCTCTTGTATTCTAGATGTCAAACTCTATTACTTATTCAAGGACATGCAGGGACAATTTCTCATTTTTCTTTGCTTTAATCAATTTTATTTTTGCCAACATACAAACATGCTGTTATTTTTCAGATCTTAAGAACTAAATATATATATATATATAAATATATATAAACCTAAATATATATATATAAAATATATATATAAATATATATATATATATATATATAAATATATATATATATATATATATATATATAAACCTTTCTCCTGACTCACTTTACCTGCCTTCCATTTTTGTTCTGTCTTACAGCAAACTTCTTGCACTAGTTTTCTGTACTCACTTTATTCAATTTCTTTCTTCTTATTTTCTCTTAAACCCCTCCAATCAATTTTTCATCCCACCCTCCTCTACACAAAAATGTTTATTTCAAGTTACCAATCACATCCACAATGCTATGTATATTGGTCAGATCCTAGATCTCCACGTCGCTTCCTTCTGGTTTTTCCTTATTGGCTGCTCCTTTTCATTATTTTTTGCTAGTCTTTTTTTCCTCATCTTGCAGTCCCATATCTATTAAGGTTGGGTCAGTCTCAATTTTGGGTCCTCTTTTTCTGTCTATTCTCAGTCCTTTATATATATATATATATATGTCATATATCATAAATGTCGTTATATATATCTATGTATATATAAACGTAGATATATATAGATCTATATCTATATAGCTATAGATATAGATATAATGAGATTTATTATAGCATTGGCCAGTCCAAATTCTGTAAGGCAGGCCACAAGCTGGGAACTCCAATGAAGATTTGATGAATTCCCCAGAAGCTGACTAGCTGAAGTAGAGATAGAAATTCTCTTTTCTGACTCCTGAAATCCTCAGTTTTCCCTTTAAGGTCTTCAACTGATTGGAGAATCTCCTTTTATTGGTGAAGGCATTATCCTTTGCAGATTTAATCAGCCATAGATTCCATTAACTGCCCAATGAAAAGGGTCTACAACTGCAAGCAAGACAGTCCCATCCATCTGCCCCCAAGGAATCTAAGCCTCCTCTCAATTAGAGGTGGAGTGGGCATCACCATCCCAGAATCCTCAGGAGTAGGAATGAATGATGGACTAGAGTAGACTTACAGTTATTCTACGATAGACTTATTGTTATTCTAGCAATGGAAGAACTTTTATCACTGATGTGAAGGCAGTGGCCTCCGGAAGTTCTGAGGGGAGGGAGAGGGAAAAATGGTGTAATATGGGGGCATTTTCAGGACATTGGAATTATCCTGAATGACACTGCAATTACAGATACAGGCCATTATATATCTTGTCATAACTTAATAAATTGTGCAAGAGAGAGCTTAAACTATAGTCAACTATAATCTACACGTAGCGACAATGCTCCAACATATGTTCATCAACTGTAACAAATTTACCACACTAATGAAGGATGTTGTTAATGTTGGAAAGTGTGGGAGAGGGAATGAGGCATATGGGAATCCTCTACATTTTTTATGTAGTAACATTTATGTAATCTAAATATCTTTAAAAAAACTGCCTGATGATTTAAATCCACAAAATACCCTAATAGAAACAATCAGGCCAGTGCTTGCTTGACCAAACAATTGGACAATATCACCTGGTCAAATTGAGTCATGAATGCAACCATCACAAACACCATCTAAAAGCTGCTACCTACTAAATTCATATCTCTAGGTCAGACCTGTCTCCTGAACTTCAGATGTATATATTCCATAGCTACTTGACATCCCTGCCTGGATACCTGATACCTCAAATTCAACATTTCTAAAACTGACCTCCTGATCTCCCCCCTTATCCTTCCTTAACTTGGTGAGCAGCACCAGCTCTTTCCATCTTTGTTCATGGAAACTCCATCCTTCCATTTGACTGGCTGGAAACCTTTGAATCATCCTTCATTCCTCTTCTTGCAGCTCACTTGCAATTTCTTAGAAGCTCTGTTGGTTCTTCCAACATATCCAGAATCCAACCACTTTCCACTATCTCTAGAACCACCATCCTGGCCTGAGCCATCATTACCCATTACTTTTACCTGAATTGCTGAAGTAGCTGCTATCAGGTCTTCTTGCTTTTACTGTTGCCATCCCAAAGTCTGTTTCAACAGAGAAACCAGGTGTTTCTTTTAGAGCACTACTCAGAATTGTCACTCCTTTGCTCAGAACCCTACAATGTTTTTCCATTTCCCTCAGAGTAAAAGCAGAGGTCCTTCCAGTGGCTCCCACAAACCTACATGATCTTGACTCCTATGAGTTCCTCACCCCCATCAACTTTCTGACTTCAATTTCTATTCTTCTGTACCTCGTCCTCTCTGCTCCAGTGGTTCTTGAATGTTTCAGCAACACACACCTTAGGGCCTTTCCCTCTTTTTTTTTTTTCCTAATCAAAATAATCACTTTATTGTGTAATTCCATCGCCAGTTACTTTAAATTAGTCTTTCATACTGTTTTGCCTTGGTATTGAGGGATGTTTGAGGCTTGAGGGTGTTTGTCAAAATTGCCAGAGGAGCAAGAGAATAACAGCTTTCCCTGGCTTTCATTGAGTGCTGAGAGCATGGTTTTTTTAAAAAACAATTTATTGAAGTATATCATTCATACATGAACATACACAAACTATAAGTGTCCAGTAAACATTGTGAACCCACAAAACAAACATGCATAACATCATATAGGGCTCCCACACATCACCCCACCACAAATACTTTGCATTGTTATGAAACATTTGTCAACAAATTATGAAAGAGCATCGTCAAAGTATTACTACTAACTATAGTCCACATCTTACTCCCCTATACATTTTTTAAGGATTTACTTATTTATTTACTTTTATCCATTTTTACCCCCACCCCCCATTTCTGCTGTTTTTGTGTCCATTCTCTGGGCAACTCTCTGTATCCATTTCCTGCCCTCTCTTCTCATCCTTCTTCTCCTGTCTTCACTGGCATTTGATCTCAGAACCTCTAATGTAAGAATGAGGCATCCCACTGCCTGCGCCACCTTAGTTCCTGGTTTTTCGGCGCGTCTCATCTTGGCTCTCCCTTGTGTCACTCTCCTGTTATGTCATCATCTTGCTGCTTGGCTTGTGGGGCCTGACGGTGCACCCATGCATGGGGCTGGACAGCTCACCCACTCGCAGGACCTGGTGGCACATCCACTCACAGGGCCTGACAGTGCACCCACACGCGGGACCTGATGGCTCACCCATGCATGGGGCTTGGTGGTGTAACTGCTCGCAGGGCCTGGTGGCGCACCCATGCACAGGGCCTGGAAAGCTCATGAGCTCTGGGGCCTGGCAGCACATCTGCTCATGGGGCCTGGGGGGTTCACCTGCTTGTGGGGCCTGACAGCACACCCACATGCAGGGCCTCGTGGCCCACACGCCTTCTATATTTTTCTTTTTTTAATTTTTACCGGGAGGTCCCGGGGATCAAACCCAGGTCCCTCCATATGGGAGACAGATGCCCAACCATTTGAGCCACATCCACCCCCCTGCTATATCTCTTAAGGTTGACCAAAGATACCTAGAGTTACAGTCTTTTCCCATACAGGATGATCATATAATAAATCAGGCTTAGTTTATCACCAGCATTCTAAAAACCAGATCTAGGGAGAAAAACTAGGTCTGGGGACACATGCATGGTTTCTAATATAGTGAATGTATAGCCTACCCTGATTATCACAAAATCAGGACAGCGAGAATATTTGCATGGGTCTTTCCCTCTTTATCAGATAACTGATTTGCTAGTTTCTATGCCTCTATCTAGTCTTGCTCGGATCACCTTCTCAGTGTGGTCTTCTTGGCTGCCCTACTTATTATAGCTATCTGCCTTCTGCCTCAGCACTTCAGATCTCCTTACCTGCTCTATTTTTATTTTTTCTTTCAATAGCAATGACTGCTCAGTAGCATAGTATATAATTTATTTAGTTTTTTTAATTTTTTAAAAAATTATTTATTTATTATTATTATTTTTTAAAGATTTATTTTATTTTTATTACATATCTCCCCTCCCCCCCCCCGTTGCGACGCGCCGAGGCCAGTCACTGTGCAGGCGTGGCTTTCCCCGCTTGTGGGCGGCTTCTGCTTCCATTCATGGCCGGCTCCACTTCGTGGGTGGCTGGCTGCACTCCATTCGCGGGCGATCTGCCCTGCCCGTGGCGGCTTTGCCCTGTCCGTGGCAGCTTCTTGCCCTGCCCACAGCGGCTCTGGCCCGCCCATGGTGGCTTGCCCTTCTCAAGGCGGTCTGCTCGCTAGGAGAGGTCCCCGGGAACCGAACCCGGGGCCTCCCATGTGGTATACCGGCACCCTATCCACTGGGCTATATGGCCGGTCCCCTTAGTTTTTTTTAAATGTGGATTATGGATTGTCTGTCTCCCCCACTTGTATGAAACTCCTTGAGAGCAGGTGTCTTTGCATTATTCACTGATATAGACAAACCACCTTCAATAAATACAGTTAATGCTTTTCTATTCATTGAATGAATGCTTTTTAGGCTTAAGGTTGGAGTTAGTTCTCTTTTGCTATTACTTATCTTTAAATAGGTGGGTATTTGTTGAAAATAGAGTGGGGAGAAGTTCAGGGAGAAAGTTAGTGTTAATGCAACACTGATTCAAGTTTGTAATTCTTGGATCCAGTTCCACCAAATCTATTTTTCTTGGGACACGTCTTCCTGGAGGCATGTCTGCACTCACTTTATAGCTAAGAGAGGTTGGTGGGACTCACAATAACTCCCTTCAGGTCTCTTTGCTGCCATGTGCTACTCATGCCTTCCTTTTTCTCTGCTCTGCTCCACCTCTCAGCAATCTCTCCTAGCAGGTTGGTTGGGACTACAGTAATACAAATGGCTTCCAGCATGGTTTCTTCTTCAGCTGGCTTCCCATGGGTAGTGTGGTCTGGCACTGATATATTCCAAGATTTTCATGGCCTCTCAGGACCCTGATTATAAAGATCTTGAAGAGTATGTCTGGACTGTCCTATATACTTTATCGGGAGATTGTTCCTATTCATGTCAGGAATGTGGGGGGAGGAGGTTGCAGGGGGTGTTGACTCTTGGCATCCACTCTTATTTAGCACAGACAAACTGAGGTTTCCAGTTATTCCTCAAAGTTATCGTTTGGGATTATGGCTGCTTGCTTGGTTCACTAAAGACAGAAAGAGGGAATTGGGTTTTTAAAATTTGTGTTGTTTTGTTTTCTTAATTTTTTCGTGACTTTTCAGCATGGTAAAAGGAATAAAATGTCTTTATACTGCCACTTTAATGATAAATGGCAGCTCTATTTTAGTTTACCTGTTTATAAGTCTCATGCTTTCTAAATCCTTCCTTCTTATTATATTTCATTATCAGTTTTTGTCTTTTCTGGTGATGTACTTGATCTGGAAAAAATCTCCCACCACATGCTAGGTGATTGATATCATTTTTCTACCATTCAGAGAACTAAAAATACCAACATTTCCAAGAAACCTCCCTTGATGTATTAGAACAGATCATTCATCATCTTTAACACATATTTAGCCATGCTGGTCATGATATAAACATGCTTTCTCTTAATCATTCTGCCATTGTTTCTATATTCTCCATATTTGTTAGTTGTAGTAGTGTGTTCAGTTTTGTAAATTCCTAGAAATTGGAATCTTTATAAATTTACTTCACTTATGTGACATTTAATGCTGCTAGTAGGAAAATTCCTCCTAGAGAGCATGTTTATTTTCCGGAAATATCTTCGGTCACCTGGGCATTGTTAGGTACCCTGGAGCAGTAGATTCTAATTCATTTCTCCATTAGTAATACCTCACTTAGTAATTACTACATTCAGGAAATTAATGCATCAGTGATTTAGAGAGTAATCAAATAGCCCAAGTAGGTTAATGTTCCTTATCAGAGAGCTTAATATACTCCTACAGAATACCTTACAAATTTATCTTACAAATTCTATTTGCTGCCCTTTCTCTAGAAGAGAAAGCTATTAGATTCAACTTACTTGAACAAATAAATTAGGCTTCTATCAAGTGCTCAACACTGGGAAATACACATAGGATTAATATACAGTTCCTGCTCTTAAATTTAGAGAGTGGGGCAGAAGCAACTACAACTAATTCTAGCATAAGGTAATAAAGTCAGTCTCTCTCTTTCTCTCTTTAAATATATATATATTACAAGAATTGTGATAAGTAGCTATATACTTTCATGTCTTTTGTTGCTTTAATGATCTCATTTCACTACTCTCCTTTCTCTTTTCTAAGCCTTTGCCCATACCTACTATGAATACCATGGTTATAAAAACATTTCATTGAATCAAAAATGCCATATATTTTGAAATGTATTATTATTTTTCAGATTGTTTCCATTTTTTTTTTATTAAAGAAGTTGTGAGTTTACAAAACAATCATGCATACCATACAGGATTCCTATACTTAGTTTATATTCTACTATGAAGAAAAAAAATTACCTTTTAATCTAAGCACAGTCACACAAATGAAAAAGACTGCAAAATTGCTGTAGTTATAAGGATATGAAACATTGGATGAACCCAAAGAGGGTTATGTTTGCTGAACCTCAGAAGGCAAGGACTTCCAGGCCATGATACAAAGTTTGGTCAAGAATGTTAAGAGCAAATGGAAGTCATTGAAGTGTTTGAAGTAGCAAGGTAACCTGATCTTGTTTGTATTCCTTAAAGATTGCTCTGCCTGTAAGGATTGTGAAATAAAGAGACTAATTACAATAGTGTAAGTAAAATATTAGTCTGAACTTAGGGAGACGGTGGGAGATCTGGGGAGATCTGGGTGGATCAAGAGATATTAAAAGAGAAAAGCTGGCAGATATGATGTAGGTTTGGAATGCGGTGTGACGAGGGAGGGAAGAGTCAAGGATGACCCACTCTTTGATTATGGTTTAGCGAACTGGATGGGTGTGGCACCATACAATAATATGGGGAAGAAGTTCACTGTTGGAACTGATGATATTGAAGTATCTTTGAGATGTAAAAATACACATGTTAGAGCAGATAGGTAAATATACTGATTTCAAGATCAAAAGAAAGAAAAGGGTTGAGGATGGATGGGACTGAACAGAATAAGGAGAATTTGGGGAAGAAGTTCACTGTTGGACCTGATGATTTTGAGGTGTCTTTGAGATGAGTAGTTGAGTTCATTCAAGATCGACAGTTTTCCAGATGGGTGCAATGAGTCAGAAAAACCAGGGGTTTAGAATATGAGCACTGATTTAAATGTTACTAAAATGACAGAAGGCTTAATAAAACCAATGAAAGAAGAGGGTTGATGGATTTGAAGAAAATAGAAAAATCATTGTACCAGAGGCCATGATAATTCTAATCTCAGCAATTTTATGATTATGTCATTTCATTTTCTTACTTGTCACATTTTTTTATCATTATTCATGAGGAAATTTAAAAGTAATCATGTAATAATAAGGAAGGATATTTTATAGATTAAGAATATAGTGTTATAGACTGACTAATAGTCATAATCTTTCATACTAAGTTTTTGATTATGTTTGATACAGATTGTCTACTTGGTAAGTCATAAATCTATTATATATATAGATGTATCTATCTATATATATCCATCCCCTTAAGAGGGTATGAAAATGAAAATAATGCTTCAGAGTTAAATTTCTAATGTAATTTTTCCCATAAATTTCACATATATTTTCAATAGCAAGCATTCCAGGAGCATAAATTAGTTATTAAGTGCCACTCCAGATCATTTGAGATAGCTTTATTGGGGCTACCACTTGGTTTTCCCTATTCATCCTTTCTGTCTCCCTCCTCCTTGCTGAATAAGCCTGGCTTGCTTGCTAGGTTTTGCTTAATCCCTGGCAAATTGATAAATTCTGGGCAGACGTTTTAATTAGAGATTTTTAATGCATGGGAAAGTCTAAGACAGTTGAATGAGCATTTCTACCACATTTACTTAACATATGGAAATAATTAGTATGGACTACGCAAAAACATTTAATTTGTGTGTTAGGATATCTTTCAACTGCAAAATGCTTAGTTCTTTCTTGCACTTTCCTTTTTAGGGGGTGCCCTGGTTTGAATAACAGCAGTTCCTACAACAAATAGACTCAAGATATTTTATGGTTCATTTTTTTTTTAAAGATTTATTTATTTTATTACATATCTCCTCTTCCCCCCCCCCCCCGCTGCAGTGATGCGCCGAGACTGGTCACTGCGCAGGCGCGGCTTTCCCCGCTTGTGGGTGGCTTCTGCTTCCATTCACGGCCGGCTTTCAGTTTGCGGGTGGCTGGCTGCACTCCATTCGCGGGCTACCTGCCCTGCCCGTGGTGGCTTTTGCCCTGTCCGTGGCAGTTTTTTGCCCTGCCCACGGCAGCTCTGGCCCGCCCATGGTGGCTTGCCATTCTCAAGGTGGTCTGCCCGCTAGGAGAGGTCCCCGGGAACCAAACCGGGGACCTCCCATGTGGTATGCCGGTACCCTATCCACTGGGCTATCGAGCCGGCCCCTAATGGTTCATTTTTAATAGAGCTTATTTCTTGCTCACATAGCAGTCCAAGATGGGAATTCCTAGTTGCTGTGTAGTTCTCCTCCACATGGATTCAGGGACCCAGAGCTCTTCCAATTGAGTGGTTCTGCCATCTCTTAGAGTAACATTTTGTGGTCTCATCCAGCCTGTGGAAGGGGAAGCAGAGCACAAAGAGGGCTTCTTAAAGTTTTGACACAGAAATGACCTTCATCACTTCACCCACACTCCTTTGACTAGAACATGGCTCCACATAACTGCAAAAAGGTAGCTGGGAAATTACAAGACTTGGAAGGAACATTATATATATATATATATATATCTCAGAACAAATAGAGCTATATATTGGAGCAGAATGCCAAATTTGCATATATTTTAAAGGGAAAAATAAAGAGACTTAAGTGTTAAGTTTGTAGAGACCTGTTTTGGCCTATACCTTCTAAGCTCTCTGAGATTATGTGTTCTGTCTCTAGAGAATCTTTATTGAGAAACACTGAAAATCTCAGCTCTATAAGATTGAATAAATAAAAGAATAAACATATTTGGTACCATCTTTATCCATAATCACTGTAGTAGCACTGCCATACACAATTTCAATTAATATTTACAAAATCCTTATGAGATGCAAATTATTATTCCACTTTACTAACAATAAGAGACTAAGAATGTTTAAGAAAGCTTTTCATGTCCTTCTGTCTTCAAAATTCATATTCTACCACTATCATGTTCTATATATATATATATATATTGGAACACTGAAGGTCCAGTGTCAAGATTCACTCAATGTCTGCTCATCACCTAGGTTTTCTCAATTATTATTTCTTTCTCTAAAAATTTTTTAGGGTAAAATAAATGCACCTGTTTTTACCCATCTAATAACCTAGCTTAACCTATTTGATTACAAATCTCTAATCTATATTATAAATCTTTGCTTAATTTTTCAACAAGAAACCTGTTGAAGCATGCAATATGTGTGAAGTAGTTTGATAGGCATTAAGAATAAAAATACCAATAATATACTGCCCCGGTCTTCAAGCAAGAGAAAGATAGACCAAGATAGAGTGTATGATGTGTAATTTAATTTCAAGATTTCTCAAGCAAAGCCACTATTACTATTGGTAACTGACTTCAGAATGAATTTTGCCTGGGGATGGAATTCAGAATTATATCTTATAATTTGATATCTTTCAAAGTTTGGATGGATTTAATTGAATATGTTAGCTCTAGTGATACTATTTAGGTCCTTTAAATTCTACTTTTCTAAAATATTTAAAAATGGGTCAAAACATTATTTGGTACAGAGTTTAGAGAAAATTAGGTAATATAAAATATTTTTATATGTTGGAAGTGTAATTGTAAGAGTTTCTTGGGCTGCTAGCAAAAACATTTGCTCAGCCAGTATTCCTTGATTTTTCTTGAAGGAAACTGGACACAACATAGATTTTTAAAATTTTAAGGCTTTTACACGTTTAAACACAAATTTTAAAGCAAAAGATAGATAATATTTTATCTATAATGTAATACATATGTAATATATATTGCATGAATATATATTTGTTCCTTCAGATACTCATTTTAAAATGATACCCATCACAAAAGTAAAAAAGTAATTTTTGTCATTCTTGAATGTAATATTCTTGGTTTTTATGATTTGCCTGATAGCCTACAATTTCAAGGGCTAATACAATTTGAAATGTTGCTAAGTCACAAATTTGAATTATGGGCTGGAGGGCTAGTATTTGGTAGTAAGTCACTTAAAATGAATACCCCTGATAAATTTAGTTAGCTTTACTTCTCTCAATTTCTCTTCCTATATGCTGTAATCCTCATGAAAAGAAAAAAATTGTTTTTCTGTGGGAAAAATTATATTAAGTGATGGAGGAAATTTGAAAAAGACATTAACTTTATTATATTGATATGTATAGAAAATATGCTAATTACTATAGACATCAAAACAACTCAAGAGAAAACCAAAAGCTTATTTCATGCTTATTAAATTTTCCAGGATTTCTAGTAGTCATTAATAGGGATAGAAGATCCAAAATGCTTATGAATTTTTAACATTTTATTTCCATTTTTATACATTTACTTATACAGGACACTAGCTTAAAACTTGTTTAATGTTATTGCCTTTTCAGATTTGATATAAGATTATGATAATTTCACAAAACAAATTGGGTAACTTTCAGTAATTTTCAAACTTCTTGAGCTATTTATAAGGTATCTTTTCCTAAAAGAACTCAATGAAACTGCCTGACCCTAAAGTTATTTGGGGACAGTAATTATTTCAAATCTTCACTAGTTTGGTTTATGTTCATTTACTCAGTGCTAATTTTAATTTGTCACTACAAGGAATCTTCCCACTCCACCATCATACTTTATTATGAGGATTATATCTCCCAAAACATGAGACTTCACTGACTGTAGTCTTAGTCACTGCCCTGGTGTTTTCAGGAAGTTACTAGGATGAGTTTAGGGAAAACAGATGATGGATAATGTTGTTGAGAGAGAGAGTCATGATATGAAGTAGGTGAAGGATGCAGCTTCTAGGGCATTGTGGTTAGGGTTTTGAACCTCATCCCAAGCCATTATTTTCAAGGGATTTCAACACAGAAATTATATAATATGCATTTTAAAAATAATGTCACTCTGTTGATGCTTACAGAATGAGATTAAGTGGTTGAAGTTGGAAGGAAAAGACAGAAGATCAATTAGGAAATAATGTCAGTGACCTGGACTAGGAAGGCAGTTATAGAAATGAATGGGGGAATTGGAAGTATATATATAGTTTTCAGTTGAATTGACAGGACTTGGCAATTTGTTGGGGGTGGAGGTGATTGGAGAGGACGATGTCAAGATTGACTTCCAAGTGTCTTCAATGAGCTGTAAGATGCACAGATGTGTCATTTGTTGATATGGATTCCACTGGAAAAGGAAAAGATGGAGACAGAAAAGAGTAGCAAGAGTTCAGTTTAGATATGTTGAGTTTAAGATTTCTGGAGACACCCAAATGAAAATGTCAAGTAAGCATTTATACATGTTTCTGGAGTGAAACAATGGATGTTAAGGAACCTAAAGAGAAAGCATTGAAAATGATCAGCATTTAGATGGCAGATATAGCCATGAGAGGGATGGCATCCTATGGAGAAAGATTGAAGAAATATCAGAGGAGGGCTTGGGACCCAAACCTGAAGAACCTCAACATTTAAAGGTCAAATAGAGAAGGAGGGACTGGCAAAGGAAACTGCGGAGAAGCAGCCAAAGAGGTAGGAGGAAAATCAGGAGTGTATGGTATCATTCGGATCTGAGCAGGACAGTGTTACAAGAAGGCAGTACTGGTTAGCAGGCTGGAATGCTGCTTAGAGGTCAAGTTAAGCAGGTGCTAAAATGTGACATTTGGGCTTGAAGATAAAAGTCTGCAGAAAAAAGAAAGGATAAATGTCTTGGTTCTTCTTGCTAAAACTTTGAAATTGCATCTGTTTGAGTAATTGCTTATTCAAATTACATTAGAATATTCTTTTATCTCCAACTTAATACCTGTCAAATTTGATTTCTTTTGTGCGAGTTTCCTTGACATTCATATATTCCCATATTGGGTGTGTGTTAAACTTGTTGGAAAGAAAAAAATATCCTAATTAGTTAAGATTATATGAAGACTAAGAGAATCTTTTAATATTATGTTGAATGACTTTCAAAAATCCTGAAACTTATTGGTAAGTGAAAAGGCACATATTTTCTTCATGTAGTTACTCTCCAAATTGATTCTCAACTCAAAATTTCAACAAAATTTATGAGCAATAATCGTGTCCTAGACACTCTGCTAGGTAATGGGTATACTGAGATGAATAATATCAAGAGCCTTAATAATAAAATAAAATAAAATAAAAAAACCTGTGACTTGCTAATTTGATGCGTCTATGGAAAGCTATCAGGAAAGCCACTGAGAGTCCCTTGAGAATCTTGGGAGCCTTTGAGCTGAACAAACTGATAGAAGCACGGAGGTAGAAAGGGCCCAGGGAACAGAGGAACCTGATAAATGGGTTTTATTTTCCTTTTATTTTCAGTGCTGATTGAATTGTGTTGCCTTGTCTGTCACTACTGAATCAATTTGACAGGAGAGTTTGTGCTCCATTTGTATTCTCTTGTTTGACATTGGTCTTTCATTGATTTGTCATCTCAAACACTGACCATGTCTATTCTATTCTACAACCGCTATTCCTATGGGCTGGCCTTTTACAAAAAAAAAATAGCAATAAAAATTTGTTTTTATTTAGGTGAAATTATATAATAGATTTTTTCTAATTATTGTGTTGAGTATGTACCTATTCTATTATATACATTTACATTTATTATTTAAAATTATTATTTACTTTTGATCTAGCTCACTTTGGGAGCACAAGTAGATGAATAAGGATGATAAGGGAAAGAGGAATGTGACTATAGGAATAAACAAGTAATTAATTTCTTCAGTAAATGTGATAAACTTTTTTATGACCTTTGATAACATGATTCTATTTATACCAAGATAGCCATGTAATTAGTAGGAATTAGGCCATTTATGCTCTAGCTCTACTGGAGTGTGCAAAATCAGTATGGTTGGAAATATTAATTTCCTAACTGGGAAACTTCCAAGGAAAAACTTTGTACCTCAATAAATGCATTAACTGAGTAAAGTAATAATAGGCAATTCCTTAGATTTACAGAGGACTGGTGACAGTGAGTTACAGAAAGGCTGAGGTAATACTTGAGTGATCATACGAAATGACTTTCAGTTACAGGAAAAGCATTTATTCTCTACCTTCTTGCTGAATTAGTTTTAATGTCTGTTACTGCTTCAGATTTTGGGGTCTGTGTAATGGAATTTCATTAGTCCCTGGTATAGTGCTACCTTCCAAAGTTGGTTTAGTAAATTCTTTTGATGATTTTGTGTTATAATCTAATATTTTCTGTGGTGGGTGTTGCCTCAAGATTCCATATATGAAAGAATCTATATGGTGGTTAGGGAAAGTATGTGTTTAAATTTCCAGAGGTGTGGATGGGGGACATCAGGTGTAAGAGGTACGGAGGCCTCTGACTGCTATCTGTTAACCAGATTGTAGATTGGCTGTTGCATGAAAGAGAGCAATTTCAGGGTCATCAGTGCACACCTGTAGACAGCACATGATACAAGGTTACCATTTCAGAATCTAGGATCAAAATTTCATCCTGTGTTCCAGGAATATGATGTATATGGCTATTCTGACGAATGAATGAAGCAGGAAGTTTTGTTAAAAGATTTGGGTTGCTATGGCAATTTACAATGTCTTCTCTGAACAGAAACATGTAGGGTATTACTGACAACTTCAGTAAGATGAAAGAGAAGGTTAGGTCAAATCTATGCTATAATAAAAAGGGAAAGCTTGCAGAAAAATGAATTTTGCAGATGATGAATATCACCTGTGCTGCTAAGTGACAACTTTCATTTAATTTAATTGACGAAATAGATGTATTAAATATTCTTTTCCATCACTATCATCATAATAATGGCACTTATTAAATTCTCAATACAAATGATATTGTTGGATGCAATGAATGCTACCCTAATTGGAATATTTCTATAATGACCAAACAGTTTTCCCTGACTCCAACCCACACTTTTTCATTTTAGTCCATCCTGCTTGCCGTCACCAGCTTTATCTTCCTTTTACTCCTCATCCTTCTAAACCTTTCAAGGCCAGCTCCTTGCATTTATTCATGCTTTTTTCTCAGACATTCTCTCATTTTCCCTTGCCATATTCTATAAATTATTCAAGGCCCACCATGTGTTCCCTTGTCATCAAAGCTAGAAATGGTTCTATCCTTTTCTGAATTGTTCTAGCCTTACTTTTTATTGCTTGTATCATTTAGTTCTTCTTAGGCACTAGTACAAACTTAGCCATTTACCATATGATCTTGAAATGCCACTTAATATCTTTCAGCCTCAGTTATCTTATCTAAGAGGCAAAAATTTGGATTAGAGCCACATGAGCTTTGTGGGCCTTATGGTCTCTATTGCAACTACACAACTCTGCCATTTTATGACACAGATAATGTGTAAAGGGATGGGCAGGGCTGTTCCAATAAAATGTTATTTACAAAAACAGGCAGTAGCCTGAATTTAGCCCGTAAGTTTTACTTGGCCAACCTCTGTAATAGAGCATAATTTCTGAGTCATCTTCCAGTGCTAAGATTCTATGAGAAGATGAAGAGCCATTTCAATTCCTACTATCTAGTCCTGACATCAAAGGACTGAAATTTTCCCTCAAAGTATTTCTTTGTAAGGCATTGCCCTAGTTAATTGTCATTGATGGTGATGAATGATTTTAGTCTTTGCTCTCTCCTTCCCCAGTTCATTTCACATGGTTATGGGCATTTTAACACATATTCTGTCAATAAAGTATATGCAGAAGGATGTTTCTCTCAGTTCCAAAGCAGATCATTCTGACTAGAGCATAAACTGGACACAATATAGTCATCAATTTCTTTTTTTTTAGGTCAAATTACCTACAATACAATATTTGTAATCTTTATGCGTTCTGATATATTAGGGTAAGGCAGGATAATGGATATGGTAGGCACTCAATAAATAGCATCAGTTGGATGATTAATTAATATTAGGAGCACACAATCAATAGTCTGTGACATTTTCAAGCTAAAAATGATCTTTTGGAAATCTCTGTCTGCTTGGCCAATCCATGATAAAATGTGTAGTTCATTGGCAGAACATACCAATAAAAGTAACGAGTCTTAGATTCCATGAATGCTGGCTTGATTTACACTTTTCTTAAGCTGAAAATGAAGGGGGGAAATGCCCTCATTTAATTTTGCTTTCCCATGCAATTGATTTTCACTCATCTTTGCTCTAACATTAATTCACATTTTCTGATAGCCCTCTATCACATTTAACACTGACTTCCACATTCACTATGCATGAGAGTTTTTAAATGAAGGTACTAAACATCTCTGGCAGAACTTTCATAATGCAACAAAAGACCGAATATCTTCAACTCATTCTTACTGGACTTATCTTTCAAATATGTATGTAAAAAGAGCTGATTCTATCTGAAGTCTTGCCTCTGAAAGCAAAATCCTATATCCAGAGTAGTCATCTAATCGTTATTGGCTTGAGGCCCAACTGGTGGTTTCTTTATCCTTTATCCTATCTGACTTTCATTTCTTTAATAAGAAAGGTAGGAGTTCCATTTTAGGCTTTCTTATGAATTTGTTACCTGATCTCCCCCAAATTTTCCCATTCAAATAGTCTGTACTGCACAAAATTTCTTTACTTGTCCACTGTTTAGAAATTTTGTGTGTTTTTAAAATCTGTCTGGATCTATATTTACTAATGCAGAATTAGTCTGCCCAGAAATCATGAATTTGAAACCCTGTGGTCAGAATATTGGGCATTTATGAGGTTCCCCAGAAAAAGAGAATCTTCAGAGGCATTGAAATATTTTGTTCTGGATTTTTATGTGATAGATAGATAGTCAGTCAGTCTGTCTGTCTGTCTATCAATATAAACAAAAAACTTTTTTCTTCTTTTAAGTCCTAGCTGGATGTGAAACCTCTTTTAAGAAACTTGATCTTTAAGCAAATGTGATCACAGAATTCCCTATTCTGCAGAAAGTCTCAGAATTTCTTTGAATAGTCAGCTGTCCTTATGTCTTTCAGTGTGCTACCTGAAAAGCCATGAATTTAAAGGTTAATATGCAGAACCTCTATTATTAGAGATAATTCAAAAGAAGATGAAGCAACTTTTATAGCTTAGGCAATGATAAATCAACTTGATTGTCAGGAACATATCTCTTGTATAACGTGAAGTGCTCCTTAAGAAATGCCACATTCTATGTACTTACTCATTCAACCTTGAAATCCTGAACTTATCCTTGACTTACTCATCTCTCTTTTCTGTCCATATAAATTGGCTAACAAATTCAGTCAATTTTACTCCTGAAATATCACACAAAGTCTATGCCCTCCTCTTCAATTCATTCTCTCAACAAATATAGGCTGCCCATGTGATAGGCACTATTCTAGGTATTGTGGGATACAGAACTTAAAATAATAAATCATATTTTCCCAATGGATCTTACATTTTAATTCAGATTTTCATCATTTCATGCCTGGACTATGACAGTCATTCTTTACCTCCAGTCTCCTTCCCGGGGAATCTACCCTTACATAACACCAGAGCTGTCCTTCCAAAAAGCAATCTGGATCATGCTACATCTGGCATTTGAATGACTCCTCCTCATCAAGTTTGTAATTGCCAAGCTTGATAGCCAAGGACACTGTACAGCCTGAGCCAGATCTGCCTTTCTAACTTCATTTCTTACCTCTCGCTTTACTATCCCCCAGGCACATTGGGCCAAGTGCTGTTCTTGGAATAGGCTGAGATGAAATTTTTCTGGCTCTCTTGTGACTTTGCATTTCCTTTTTATGTCTGAAATTCCACACTCCCCATTTCTACATGAAGAATTCCTACTCAACTTGGTGAAGGAAGCCTTCTTGCCCTCATCTTTACCCCAAGGGAATTTTTTAAATATGCTTTAAAAAAATTATAGAATTCAAATTATTTGTATACTTGTTTGTTTTTCCTTCTTCAATATAACCCTTTCCTATAGGTTGTCAGGTTGTTTTTAAGGCAAAAGATGTATCTTGCATCTTCATTATACTGAATAATATTTTGTTGAATAAAGGCAGAAATAAATGGATGAACTATACAAGAGATTCTTTGCTTTCCTTTTAAAAGAGATATTTATGGAACTATCAATATTACTTTAAGAAAGTTGACTCATCAACTTTTATTTACCACATCTGATTCTACTACTGCTGAGTATTTGGACTTCAATAGCAAAATCTACCAAGACTAAAGGGGAAAAAATAAAACAGTATTTTAAACTTCATCCATATTAGTTCATCTAGTCCAATTATTTTACTATCTTAGATTAAAATAGGATTTTAAGAAGTTCAGTATTGCTTAGTGCAGTTGTCTAAATTAGTGCTTTTTAACTGTGTTTGAGCTTTATATTATTTTTAAAAACAATGTCCTTTTTAAAAGGAATGTACACAAAGACATAGCCTCAGAAATATAAAATCTTGTATCATTCTCTTATAAGTTTTAATACTTTATTTCGCAGAAATTTTTATGCTCTCTCCATAATGAATTTTCAAATTTTATAAAAGCGTAGTGAATCTAGAACTACCTAAAAGTGAGCCTAAAAAAATGATAACGTGTTTGGATTCAGAGATTTAACCATAGGATCAATGTAGGAAGGAAGGTAGCAGCGCTCAGACTGCATTCAGGCATCCTCAGAGAATGTGGCATCTGGACTATGCACTGCCCAGGTTTTTTCCATACCAGCATTTTCCCAAGTGTCACTAAACTTTGAGAGAAAAGGAGCATTAATGGGTCTTTACAAATAATTGGAACAATTTAATTTAATGAAGCATAGAAATTTTCAAAAGAACAGTATAAAGTTTAAATTAGGTAGAATCCCTTGAGGAGAGGAAAAGCTAGCATTAAGATCGCTCAAGCTTATGAGCCTATTGCACAACTTGTTTCAAACTAACACAGTTATGGAAACAATCTCTGCAGAGTAAGTTAAGATTGTGGTCTGTTTAACCAAATGTTTGTGAATCATATTTAAAATGATACAAATGTGAAGGAAAGAAAACAAGTATAAGTAGTTATGTTTAGAGCAAATGTAAATGTAACGAAGGTCCCCATGTCCTCAGATAAATCTATTGACTTAGAAGAGGACATTTGTGAAAATACATGTATATTTCTAGAGTTTCTAGTCTATTGGTATAAAGTCAGCCAAAAAAATACAATACCACAATTCAGGAACATACATATATTAGGGGAAAAAATGCCTTCTAAAGGTCAAAAAGAGAGGATTTCTGTCTTGTGAGTGCAATAAGTAGTCTTGCTTTGCAGTAAACTTTATTTTGTTTGGATAAATGATTATACACAAACACCTGGATTTGCTGTGCTACTAAAGGGAAATTACCTGGGACAAAGTGATTGTCCTCAGTCTTTCAGAGCCTCGTTCAGGAACAGAAGAAAGCAAAATTGTTCTTTAGAGTTTTCTCACCCCTTAAGTCATTATTTTATCCTTTCACTCTTATGCTAAATGATCCAAATGCATTAATATATTTTGTTGAATGCTCCAAGAACACTACTGTAAACCTGTCATCTTTAGGGAATACGTCCTTGCTGTGGTATCGTCATTCTATTCTGTACCCTTTTAAAAACACTCCTCTGAAAACTACCATGTTGGAAAATATTTGAACGACATTTTTGTATCTTTTCCAGGAATGTGAGTTTTGTAATGGCAGGCCATGACTTAGTCTGAAGAAACTCTGAGGTTGGGATTTTAGGTATTAGGGGTGGGTTGATGGGGAGATACGTGGGCAGAATTGCATTCTCAGAGCTTATCACATCGCTTGAAAGTGGTAGTCACTATGCTTTTTTTAATATAAAATTGAAGCCGGTCAGGATACTTTGCAATTGGGGGCTGTATGTTTATAAGTGAAGTAAAACAATGAATTAAGAGGAACATGGCACGTGGAGTCTTGACTCAATATTTCCCATGTTTGTGGGCATGTCTCCACTGTCTCGTCAGTAAATTGAACATGTAATAATACCTATTTTATTGGGTCAAGTCAAATGAAATTTTGTAGTTGCATGTGAGATATTGTAGGTACATGTTTTATGAACTGTTGGGTGATACATTGCAAATGGGCTGGTACTGGGATCATAGGATTTGATTTTCATATGTACATGTGTTTACAGAAATCCAACCTTTTAGGTATATAGCTACTTTATAAAATAAAATGTTCATATGACTATTTGTAAATACACTCTCTCATTTACAACAATTATTTGCATTAACATTGTGGTTTTTATCAGTATTCTTGGAGATTTTCAATTTTTGCCATTTAGGGTGGAGTTTCAGAGAGTTAGATGTAAAGTGAGAAGGTCACCTTTAAGTGGAACTCCAGTTTCTTTAGGACTTTTCTCCTTTGGTTTTTCAGTTTGATTTCAAGCCATCTGGGTACAGATGACTCTACTCTGAGCAAGTAAATAATATTGTGGTAAGAAAAAAGACCATGCAAGCACATTTCTATAGGGCCATGATAATAGTTACAAAGTTAAACAGAGTGGAGCAAAATGAAAAGAAAAAGGATACAAGACTTATAATAATTCACATTTTCTGAAGAAGAAAATCAAATATTTTTAGCCATAACAATATTTTGTATTATGATTATTTATAGATGGGGCACACTGAGAGGAGCACAAGGCAAGAAAGAAAAATTTTGGGTATGTAACGCTTTCCAATTGAATTCAAGCTGTGAAGTGAGTACTTTAGAATCTTCTTTCTACTCCCTGATTTGTATTATTTGGTCACATCCTAAGTCACTGTAATATTGGTCATAATATTGTGTTTTCTTCAGCAAATATTCAATTTTGGTTAATTGTTTCAAGTCCCTGTGTTATACACTTTTTCACAGAAACAGAACAAAGACTGCAATGATATTCACCAAGGAATTTGAATTCAAATGTACAAAATGTATACACTGGAGAACATATTATAGCTTATAAAACACTACTCATCAGGACTTATACTCATCAGAGTAATCTTGTTAATTAGATTTCTCCACAAGGCACTCACAAATATCAGTCACTCAAGTATGTGGTCCCACTTTGTATTTATCATGTTGCTATATGGAGATTGAGTAAATGAATGAACATGCAGAAGACAACTTTCTGTAATCCTCTCACCCTCAATCTGGTCATTTCTACGCTAAAGCCCTAATTATATAGTTAAGTGTGGAGGTGGTATATGGATACATGCTCACACACACACACACACACACACACACACACAGATACATTCATTCATATATATTCCGCACATACATCAACACAATCCTTTTAAACTACTTTTGTCATAGTTATTATCAATTCTGAATTTACTACATATCAAAAATTTTCAAAGAAAACTTTACTTCATGGGAGTAGAGGCAGATTTCCATCTGCTGTGATTTTTTCATAAACAGTAGACTGTAAGTAGTAGGAATGTAAGAATCAGCTTGAAAATTTATGATATTTTATTAAATTGCTCGTTTTGGTTGGTTGGCTTTCCCCTCACTTGGCTGTATACTCATCTTAGGCCAGGATCATATGTGTCTTATTTCCCAATGCCTCTAATGGGCAAAGCGTAGTAGCTGGTACATAGTGGAAATAGAATCAGTATTTGTTGAATGAATGGATAAATAACTTAAAGCCATGCAGTCAGTAAATAATTGTCACTAAAATAATTTTCACTGTATGAAACTTAATATTAGTTTAATTCAAATATGAAATGTTTAAGTGTTGTTTTGTCAAGAATTGTGAAGGGTCTGAGTTGTTGTTCCACTTGCACAGATGTATATATAAATACTGCAAAACATAAGAAACCTGGGTCAGGAAAAAAGTGTTCTTAATTGATACCCCCAGATCAACAGTCAGAGTAACATCACGGATTGGGTTTGCCATGCCTTAGTCCCACGAGGTGATGTGATAAGAGCCAATGGAATTATTCAACACAGTTAGCAGGTTACACCCTTAGATGAGGAAGAGAACAATGGATTTTCTTCATTTATATACAGAAGAGAGACAGCTTCCCCCCCTCCTTTCCAGAAAGAAAAAGAAAAACTTTTATTAAGACTGGATGGAAAAGATATTTTCTATTAACCTTTAGACATATAAATATGTCTTTTCAAGTGCCAGATTAATACCACATATCTAATGATACCTCTAAATGCTAGGCTTCATCCCTTTTGACATGTGAAAACCTAGGGAGATAGTTTTCCAGTCTTCCTGGCACCTTGAGACTTAATTTAGGACCTGTCTTGGCTATAACTCTTTGGCCCTCTTGGGGAAATAAGAGAAGTTTCATTACCTTTTGGATCAGAGCAATTAACTAGACAATGGCTTCAGATTTAATTCTCATGGTATGTAAAGAGTAAAGTATTTCTGGGAGAGTAAGCAAACAATTCCTATCTATATATCATATAAATTTTTGTCTGTCTGGAGTCTATGCCTTTTTTTTTTGCAGGAACACAGAAATACAGGGGAGTTTTATTTCCCCATGAATATACATGTGTTTCAAAATATTTGCAAATGTGTCCACAATATACAAAATTGTAGTAAAAATAAATAAAAGATATCCACTACTGGGTACAATTTCCACTAGCCATAAATTGCACTAAGTGAGGGGAAAAAAACAACAGAATTATTTTCAAAACTTTTGTTTTTAAAGGAAAAAGAGAGCTGACTCTGAAGCGAGTTTTCTTTCCTGGAAATATTTACTAGGTCTGGGCACAAGCTGAGGATTGGACTAGGAGAAAGAGAATCCAGTTGGACTGGAATCTAGAGTCACCTGACATACTCAGCCATTTCTCCCCATGGAATATTTACTTACTGCTGGAGTAGTGTGAGAAACTAAGGAGGGGGAATGAAAAGGCAGAGTGAAATCTCCATAGCATTGCAGTGCCTGGGGAGAAAGTCCCAACTGAAGGGAGCCTGAAACAAACACATCATAGGTAAAGCCCTCGAAATATTTGAAAGCAGACATGGATGAGTTTAAAAAATGGCTTCAATCCAGCCCTGACCCTATTTAATTCCTGACTGGATTGAGGCGACCATCCAACACTATATCTCTGTAAGGGAAAAAAATACTAACCTTCTTTTGGCGAAAATAATTCCAATGTCAGTCTTTATAATTATAATAAACTATTCAGCATACATTTTAAAACTATGAGACGTGAAGAAGCAGAAAAATGTGACTTAACAGTCAAGAGAATAAAACCATCAAAAGAAGCAATAGATGACCCTTTAGATGAAGGATTTTTAAAAACTATTATAAAAACATTAACAAAAACATGTTTGAAAAGATGGAAAATTTCCACAGAAAATTTCAATTTATAAAAATATAGAAAATGAATATATGTCTGAAATTAAAAATTCTCTAGATGGGTTAAATAACAGACAGAATTAGTGGTCTTAAATAAAGTTCACTAGAATATACCCAAATTAAAGTATACAGAGGAAAATATAGTGAAAAACATTACCTCAGAACAATGTGGCAAGACATGTGGGACCCAGTCAAATGGTTTAACATACATGTAATTAAATATCAGAAGAATAAGAGACAATGAAGCAGAATTCATATTTGAATAGATGAGGGCCAAAAGTTTTCCAAAACTTTTGGAAGTCATCAACCCACAGATTCAAGAAACTCAACAAACTTCCAAGGAGAAATCAAGAAGACCAAAGTCAAGAATTTACCAGATTCTATTAAAATAATAACTTCTATTCTTCAAAAGACAGCATAATGAGATAGAAAATATAAGCCAGGGACTGAGAGAAGATTCTTTCTCCCATCCCACCTCTCTCTAATCTGCCAAGAACTCTTATATAAAATGCATGAAATTTCTTATAAATATATAGGAAGAAGAAAAAATAAATAACTCAATAAAATATCAGACAAAAGATTTGAACAGGTACTTCACAAAAGAGGAGATCCAAATGCTGACATATCAAAAGGGGTTCAACATTCTTAATTTTCAGGGAGCCAAAATAAAACTACAATTAGATGCCACCACATGACGCAAGATTGGCGAATGTTTAAGAAGATCGATAATACCAAGTATGGGTAAGGATGTGGAGTAACTAGAACTCTCATATATGCTAGTGAGAGTGTAAATGGTACTAGTACTTAGACCATGAAAGGAGAATGGATAAATTAATTGTAGTACAGTCATACAATGACTATAACAGCAATAAAGAATGAATCACTCATATACACTACAACATGGGTTAATCTCAGAGACATTATTTTGAGCAAAAGAAGTCAGACACAAAAGAGTATATATTGCAATATTCCATTTTTGATATAAAATTCAATTGCAGAAAATGTTAATTGATCAGATAGAAGAGGGTGGATGTTAACAGAAAAGGGGCATGGGAGACCTTCTGAGGTGTTGTAAGTAGTTTATATCATGATCTCAGTGGAAGTTACACAGGCATAAACCTCATAAGCATATGTGAAAATTCCCTGTACTGTACATTTAAGAGTAACACACTTTCTACATGTAAATGTATCATATATCTAAAAATAAAAGATAAGAAGTTAAAACTTTAAAAAGTTTCCCCTCTGCATTGTCACCCAATCCTTTATAATTAAAAAATATATATTAAGGCATTTGATAGAAATGTGAGGAAATGAGAGAATTTAGAATAAATAAAATACATGTCCTGAGATGCCTCCTATTTAATGCTAATTTGCAAAGCACCACACTTCATAATTATGTTGCCTTTCTTGCAAATCTAAGGTTATCTCTCATTAGCACATAAAAGTTGTATTTGCTTATAAAACCTTCACTTACCCTTCTCATCCTTACCAAAGATCTAATGATGAAATTTTGGATGGTATTAACTTTCAGACAGCCAAAAGATAATATACATAATACTATACATCGTAGTTTCAAGATTTTAAAAATATTAATGTTCCTAATAATTTACATTAGGGTCTGACCAATTTTATTTCACTTCATAGTCTTTAGAAATAGACATATTGGGATTGACTAGAAAATATGGAAATTGGAATTTAGTTTAGTTCATTGTTGCTATAAACTCTCACACACTTTGATGTTGTATCACTTCCAGTTAACCCAAAATCCTAACCATCTTTGAAGTGGTAAATTGAATTCATAATTTTAGACATAGCTTTGAGAGAGCTCCTTTAAGGTGTCAAGGCTGATTAAGAAGGCAGAGAGTTTAAATGTGAAAACGAAACGCTGAGAATCCGTCATTTCTTAAAGCTGATGTTAGGATTTTGGCTGTTTTGCAAATCTGCCCAATTCTTGCATCGCGGAAGACAGTGAGAGAGCAGTGCAGTACTACATGCCTTGAGAATGTTAGTGCAGATGATGTCCTAGAAAACTTTCCATCTTAGGCCCATTGTAAGGTGAATGCAAGGCAAGTATGGGTGCTGTTGTGAATTCTCCAATTTTTCAAATACCGTGAATAATTTCCAGTTGTTATTCTATGGGGCTTTTCTGCTGCATTTAATTGTGGTCAACTAGCTCCCTTCTGTGAACTCTTTTGGTCTTCCTGATATTATCTACAGGCTTCATTAATATTTTTGCTCCACCATGCACTTAGTCACTCAAGCTTTAAATTCAGGAGTCCTTCTTGACCTATCCCAACTCTCTAACATCCTCATATTTTTAAAATTAAAAACTAAAAAAGGAAGAAAATTTCGAATTCCTGTTGGTTTTACTTTTGGAATATTTCTCAAATAATTTTCCTATCTCTCTCCCTATTTTCCCTGTCCAGTTAGGTCACATACTTGGATTATTACAAAAATCTACTAGCTAGTCTCTGCTTCTTGTCTCCACACTTTTAAATTCATCTTCCTCATTTCATGCTGCATAATCTAAGCAAAATATAAAGTCGTCCACCTTGTTCCCCTGATGGAAGCTGGTTAACCACTTGCCATCGTATACGTCATTATTTCGTCAGTATGGGTGATCTGTCTTTGCCTTCCCCTCCAGTCTTGTCTTATAGCTTACCAATCTGCTTCTCTTTTCTGATCTAATTATGACAATTTCATGGATATGTCTCCCACCGCTTCATGTTGCTTCATGCCTTGGTGTTTATGCTTTTATGGTTTCTCATTACCCAAATCTCCCTTTCCTCCATTTTTTTAATCTGCTAATTTTTGCTCAAGCTTTAGTCTGCATCTCATGTGGCACTTTTTCTCCAGGGCCATCCAAACCATCCAAAGAAGCAAGATGCCCCTCCGCTGACTTAATAGTACTCTGTGCCTATTTCTACCTTAGCACTTGCCTAATGTTGGTTGTCCTTCATTAGACCATCAGCTCCCTGAGCACATGATAATGTGCCATTTATCTTTGATCCTCCAGTACTAGTATAGGGCTGGCCACATAGCAGATCCTATATAACTGCAGCTTGAGCCTTGTCTTCTGATTCAAACTCTCAAGCCTATGTTATCATTGTACTTTGGGGGATGTAGAACTGTTATTCCAATTCTGGCTATTACTAACATGGGCGTATATGCATATTAATGTAACTTATGAACAATAAAACTGTTTTATTCTTATTTAGAAAATATTTGGGTTCTTAGTGACTATAGTCTTAGTTACTTAGTAACTAAAGTCAAAGGCATTTAAAGCTACATATGAGTTCCTGTGTTTTTATAAGTAGGCTTAAAATATATTAAAGTATGATACATAGCTTTTTTTCATTTTTTTCTGCAGATTGCTGCCAATTCCTGGGGAAAGTCATGGGGAGAGAATGGCTATTTCAGGATTCTTCGAGGAGTAAATGAGTCTGACATTGAAAAGTTGATTATCGCAGCTTGGGGCCAACTGACAAGTTCAGATGAACCATAACATATCATTAACTTTTCATAAGAACGTATATTTAAGTAATCCCTTAAATTGAAGTTTAGCAATATGAGGTTCTCTATGACAGTGGGATCTTTGTCTCTTTACCTTGCCGTTATAAAGCACCTGCTTTCTTATTTCATCCTGGGCTCTATATGGTTGCTTCCTTTAAATTACTGAGCATATGAAAACACTAATAGAGCACAGCTGAGTGACCTAAATGCTTTTAAAGTTCCTAGCTTGTAATTTTTTCTCTCATGACATTGTCTTCTTTGTCTTTTCTAGTTCACAGACTGTATGATGACTTAAAAGGTCATTGCTTGTTTGTAGAAATGGTTGTGGTTTCTGTTTTTGACCAATGAGGACTTCAGACAAAAAGCAAATGGAAACTCACTATTTTACCCTCTTTACCACTTTTCTTTCAACCAAATAATTTCTTAATTCATATCTTGCTCTATTTTCCTGAAAGCAATGGCAATAGATTATTAATTATTTCTCTCAATAAGCTAACATTTTGTTTCTTTTCATTTGCCTAAATGTAACTTGTAATTTGGTCACAAAAGGAAAGTAAATCTCCACAGGAAATAGCTACTCTTTATGGTCTGTGCAATGGTCCACGATGTCAAGGAGAAGTTAAGTAATACACAAGCTCAGAGGCTAACAATAGAAGTACAGTCTGGAAACACACCCCTAGTTTTGGAAGTTAGTGCACTTTGTTTAAAGTCTATTAAAATCACCTGTAAAACTGTATTTGGAAATATAACATATTTACCCCCAAAACAGCAACATGATGCCATGAGTCAGAAAGAATAAATAAACTTTTATCACAACCATTTCACAGTTCACTGCTTGAGATTCTAAAAAGTAAGTCAAATTGGCACAAATTTGCATCTAATTTTTATTTTAGTTCTCTATAGTTAGAGAAACAAAAATAGCATCATCATAATGGTTGGGAAAAGATATAATCTTTTACTAATTCACTGGCATCTTAAATGGCAAACAAATAAAATGCAGGAACAAAGCTGATCATTAATGAGCATGGCCCATTCTAATTACAATGGAGACATGTCCTCGGCTGGTATTTATGGGCAATCTATGGCTGTAACTTTTGGTGCTTTTTGATGTGAGGCTCTTTTTATGTTGTTATGTCCAGAGATGCCCTGATTAAATAATCCAGGCATGCTGAAAATGTAAGGAAATAGAGCACAGAAAGGTGAAGGATAGTTGCTATTGTTTTCTCCATGAATCACGGCAGTGTTATCAGAAGAAGCATCTATTTACTTTGTTCTCCCTTAGAAAATATGCATGTATGTGATTTACCTTTTTGGTTGGCTGCATATCACCAGAAGTAGTCTGGGTTCCTCTAGAAGCAGTCTCTGACACAAGGATTTAAGTGCAAATAGTTTTCTCGGGCACTGCAGGAAACACTGAGAAGGGAGTGGGGAAGAGATACAGGATAATGAGGGCAGACAATAAAGGGTACATTAACAGACAAATTAAAACTGTGGACTACTAGTTCTTAACCCACTGGGATTATCCATCAGATTTATACCACCTAAGAAAAGAAGTGTTCTATGTTTGAAGGCTGCCCCTGTGGACTGTGATTTGTGATTTCTCTGGTCCTTCTGGCCCGTACAAGGGTGGGAAAGCATGAACCATTGTCAAAACAACAAAAACAGAAAAGAAAAAACAAAGGCAAATAAATGCAGGTTTTGGGAGTTGGCCATCATGGCTGATGTCCACAAAAATGATATAGGTGAGGTGATATCAGCAGGGCACCAACAGTCTCTTTCCTTCAGGGATTAAAATACTTTAAAACATTCCTTAGATGCTGAAGACTACTTAGGCTGATAAATTGCAATACATTAAAGTGCCAGATGACCAACATTCCTTTTTTAAAAACACTTCTAGGATTAAGTTGTCCCAACCTCACCCTTGTTATTCAAATGGTTGAAAGTTGTTGAAATCAATCATCACACTGTGATTTGTGGCTCTAGATTCTGTTGTGTTAAGATTTCCTACCTTTTTAACGATCCCAACTGATAAACAGATCCTGAAAATGAAGGGAAAAGTAGAGAAAATACCATAATAGAAAACCCCCAGGGGTGATATATGGGAGGAGGTTTACCTGGGCACACATATAAGGCATATAAATGGGTTCAAATGATCATGGGACATTGTCATAGTAGGTGAAGATTCACACAATAACCGAAAGAATATTGAATTCCCATCCTGGGGAGCTCTGCCACATTCTCTGATGGAACAGCAAGAATCCCCCAAGTATAGAGGCAATGGCTAGTAAAGGAGGATGGTCCACTGACGGGCCCTTGATATCAATGACTATGCTTATGAACCTTTACTCTTGAAATTGAAACTTTGCATAGTATTATAGGGTGCCTAAACATTACCTCCTGAGAGCCTCTTTGTTGCTCAAATGTGACCTCTTTCTAAGCTGAACTCAGCATATAAATGCAATAACTTTCCCCCAGTGTGGGACATGACTCCTAGGGATGAGCCTCCCTGGCACCAAGGGATTACTAACAAGCACCAACTAGCAATGCAACTGGAAAAAGACCTTGACTAAAAGGGGGAAGGTAAAGACAAATGATTTTATATGGCTAAGAGACTTCAAGATGAGTCAGGAGGTCATTCCAGAGGTTATGCTTATAAAAAATTAAAAAATTATGAAAGAAGAAAAATTAAAAAAAAAAAAGAAAACTCCCTAGGAATGCACAGGATGTGTTTGCCCAGCAGTTACAGATTAAGAGGGAAAGGAGAAACTGGCATCTTGTTGAGATAGAAGTGGGCCCACACGATAAGGGAAATGTTGTTCCTCATGCCTTTTGAGTCAGAGTCTTCCCTTGAATGTAGTTACTCTCATTTTTCCAACTTTTAAGAGTGTGTTTAGTTCTTTTTATTGTTCCATATTTTTATAAGGGCCTGGGTCAGCAATCAGAAATTAGTGATTGGCATATTCCTTTAGCCACCCTAGCAAGTGAGTAACTATTTGAAGACTTGACCAAGAAGTATATTATCTCCTCCTATGCTGTGGCTTTTTTTTTGTATTGTAAACTTTATTATTATTATTATTATTGTTATTATTATTATTATTTAGGAGGTACTGGGGATTGAACCCAGGACTTCATACCTGGGAAGCAGGTGCTCAACCACTGAGCTACACCCACTCCACAGTAACCTTT
>PVKH010001257.1:0-31369 GCA_004027955.1 Chaetophractus vellerosus | reverse complement strand
GTTTCCTTTAAAGCAGACCTTTGTTATCTTTTAGAATGATTACTATTCCCCCTCCCCTTGCCCTAAGAACAAGAAGATTGTTAACTGGTCTTTGCTGTGAGAATCTATTTGGACTCATAGATAAAACTCACAAAAGTATAGCAACCACCCTTGTCACTGGGCATTTTAAACTCTCAGCTGATCCATACTCAACTTTCAGTAATTTGTCAATTATGACTTAAACTTTGCTATCATTTACTGACTCCAGTGGCTTCTGCTCCCAGTAAGCTGAGTACCTGTATTTGCCTCTCTGTCCCCAAGCAGTGGTTTGTCCTGTGACCTCAATGTTCAATGGATCTGAGAATAGCTGCTATTTTTAATTTTTTCAGCTTTTTTTCTTAATGTGAGGATGAGATTAATGTCTTCCAAGCTCTTTACATGTTGGAGTAGAAACCGGAGGCCAGCCCCTGTTTTTTTATTGATTTTACTAGTATAAGAAAAAACATCTCTATGCCTCTGATGATAATAATACAAATGGATATTCAATTTTATCTGATTTTTTCCTGCATTGGCTTATATTATCATATTTTCTGTCTCTTAAATATGCTTAATTTTTATAGCAATTTTATATTGATAATTCTGCCTTGCATTCCCATAATATACATAACTTGGTCATATAATGTGCATATAAATACATATGTATGCAAAACATGTGGTTGTTGTATATATATATATATACAAATACAGTATAAATATATACACATATGTGTGCGTATATATATATAAGCATCTAATATGTAGCCATAGATAGTTTATAGTTTGCTTTTGTAACTTTTGCATACACACATATATACATATATATACAAATTATAAGTAAATATACTAATTCCAAGTAGAATGTATTATTGTATATGGTTTCATAATACTGTATATTACTTAGGGGTTATAAATCTGTAATTAACAAAGTAGCTTGTGATTTTCTTTCTTGTGCTTTCTTTGTGAGGTTATTGTATCTATATTATACTAGACACAAAGGGAAACAGGTATTGTTTTCCTAATATCAGGTAAAGTTTATGAGATTGGAATGATCATTTCCTGGAATGTGCTATACACCAGGTGGATTGGTGTTTTCTATTTGGGGATTTTAAAACAGTAATTCAATTACCTTCATTTTATAGGATATTAAGATTTTCTAAGTTCTTAAAAATTAAATGTTTAAAAGTATGGGAATCCCCATATTTTTTATGTAACATTTATGTAATCTAAGTATCTTTAAAAAAAATTAAAAAGTATATTATTTTAATAAAAGACAGTAACTGGTTATTAGGTCTTATTTAATTTGTTAATATGCTAATATACCATAGAACTTCAATATTTTGATAACGAAATTTCAAAATAAAAAGGATTTATTTTATACAAAATAAATAAATAAATAAAGGTGAGGTATTATAAAACACCATTACTTTATTGAAATTATATGGGAAAATGGATGTTATTTCTCTTAAATAAAGAGTAGTATCCAGTGGAAAAATATTTTGTAGACAACAACAACAAGAAATGTGAAGTACCAATACTAGTATAAGAAAAAAATTGATTGTAAAACAAAATATATTGCTAAAGATACAGAGGAATGTCTTGTAATGATAAAAAGATGTATCAACCAGAAGGTATAATGATTATGAATAGTTGTGAGTGTGTTTGGAGCTCCAAAACACAAGAAGTTAAAATGAACGAATTGATGAAAAAAAATCGAAAATTATCAAGTTGGGTGCAAACTTCAATAGCCCATGTTCAAGAATGGTGAAAAAAAAAAACGAAGTTCAAAATCAATGAGGAAATAGATGATTTGAACAGCATTACAAAACTAAAACAACTAAACTTAGTTTTTTTTTTCCAATGGAACGCTCCAGCAGCAAATAACAGAATGCACATTCTTCTGAAGTTTACCTGGGACATTCTCCAGAACCGATGGTATGACACAAGACAAATCACAATATAAGTAAAAGGAGTGTGATCATTCAAAGTACATTCTCTGACCACAATGGAATTAAATTGGAATTCACTAACAAAATTATATCTAGGAAACTCATAAATATGAGGGAATCTTTAAAAAATCATCCCTAACAATTAATGAGTCAAAGAAGAATTCACAAAAAAATTATAAAATACTTTGAGATTAATTAAAATGAAGGCACTATTACTAAAATTAACAGAATGCACCTACAGCAGTGTTTAGAGTGAAATTTAAAACTTTAAACATCAATTTGAAAAGAAGAGTGATATCAAAAGAATGACTAAGTTTTTAACCTTAGCACAATGGAAAAAGAAGAGCAAACTGAAACTAAAGCAAGCAAGAAGAAGGAAATGAAAACAATTTGAATGTAAATTAATTAAAGGGAAAATTTAAAAAACAATCAAGTAAATTGGAAATGAAAAGTTGATTCTTTGAAAAGCTCATCAAAATTGGCAAATCTTTAAAAAGACTAAGACAGAAAGAGAAAAGTCTCAAACTCCTAAAATCACAAATTAAACAGAGGTGATTACTACTGATATTACAGAAAGATAAAAGGAATTTGAGATGAAATACAAGACAACAGATATCAGTATAGATAACTGAAACCTAAGCTAGACAAGTCATTTGATCATTAACCTTCTCAGAGCCAGAGGCTAAGAAGCTAAGCAGAAAATAGCAGAAAAGCAGGAATGAATTCATGGGGCCTTCTCATGGCTGTAAGGAGACAAAAATTAGAAATAACAACCCAGCAATTATAAGAGGCCCTGAAAAATCACTCAAGGCTCTAGTTGGGGTGAATAAAGGGTTAAGGCCTATAAGGAGATATACAAATGACAAAATAAAACTTTATCGAGTACACCAAGTAGCAGAGCCAAGAGAAAACATAGACAATAGAAGCAGACCTACAGGTAATTGTGTTTGGGGGAATTATCACAGGCAGAGCATATAATAGCTGTAATAAATACAGTCAATAAATAAAGTTAAAATTAAATAATTTCACCAAAGATTTGTCTACAATAGTAATCAAATGTAAATTCTAGTACAATAACTGAAATTAAGAACTCTGGAGCTGGATTTAAAAAAACGTATTGAACAAAGATGATACAAGGATTAGGAACCAGGAAATATGTTGAAAATAGCCTAACTGAAGCATAGAGGGTAGAACAGATGAAAATTAAAGAATGAAGAAGACATAAAGGATATGGTAAAAGTCTAGCATACATATAATTTTAAGTGGAAGAAAGAAACAATGGGCAGGTGTGATATTTGAAGAGAAGATAGCTAAGAATTTTTTTAAAAGAGCAAGAAAAAGAGAAAACAAATAGTGAGATAGTAAGTATAAATGCATATATATTAGAAATTACATGAATGGAATTGTATTAGATAGAATAATTAAAATTCAATATTACTATTCTAGGTTAAAAAGTAAAAGGAAATAACTATAGGCTGCTTATAAAAGACCTAACCTAAATATAATAATATATAGAAGTTGAAAATAAAGGAGTGTACAATGATTAGAAAAAAAATGTACTGTGTGAATACCAGACAACAGAATGTTGATATGCTATATTATTTCAGTAAAGTAGATCTGAATACTAACCAGAAATAAAGACAGATATGGCATGGTAATAAAAGATACAAACAAATTAAGTATTTCATGGTATCTGGCTCTCAGAGGACACACCTTGCAGAACTTAAAACAGAAGTGGAGAGGTCCAACCAAACAATCTGTAAGATGTGGCTTTGGGCTTGGGTCACCCACTTGCAGGTGAAAAAAAATGTTGTCTTCATTGGCAGGTCAGTCTTGAACATTATTTGGCACAAGGTGGGGTGTTATCTCGGAATATTTTAATGATAATAACTTAAGAAAATATCCTGGGACAGGGGGATACTGTAGTAGGTATAGTGACACAGAGATTTGAAAATTATGAGGTCAACAATACCTGCCAATATTGTCTACTTACTGTTAATTTGTGTTGATACTCTGCAGAAGGATAGTGACTAACGAATGGAGGCTGTTAGCAAGTAATAGTTAATTATTAATGTGAGATCCCAGCAAGACTCTATGGATTTGGAGTGCTTTCTCAAGGATTTAGTATATTCACAAGGAACCTATCTAAGCAAATTTGCTGTGGGTGGCTGTGAACTGCGTCTTGGGGCCACATCACAAGGAACTTCATGCAGCCTCTAGGAGATGAGAGCTGGTGCCTTGCCTTGTTAGAAGGCAAACAGCAATCCCAGCCCTACAACTGTAAGGGAATGGATTCTGCCAACAACCATTGAGCTTGGAAGAAACTATGAGTCCCAAATGAGAAGTAAAGCCTCAGTCAACAGCTTGCTATCAGTCTGCTAAGATATTGAACAGAGAATACACATCCACTGTGTCTGGATTTTTCACCTACAGAAACTTCAAGATAATAAATTTGTGTTGTTTAAGCCACTATGCTTGTGGTCATTTGTCATGTAGCAACAGAAAACTAATGCAGAAGCCGCGCTCTATTATATACAACTTGTTGCAGTCCAAGTCCCCTTGGTGGTCTCTAACTGTGACCTCCTGGCAAAAAGTAAGGTATATTTCTCCACATATTTTGGCGTAAATTAAAAGGGTTGATTGTATCACAAATTTTCAAGCTTTTATGCAATGGGATACTTTTATACACCATTAATAGATACCTGGACTGCTATGTGGCAACATCTAATAAAATTCAAACATCTTACCCAGGAATCCAGCAAACCTACTTTTTATTCTATCCTAGCAAAACACTTGCCAATTTTTACAAGGCAGCATGGACTTTGGAGCTATTTTTTTTTCTTGGTCATAGTACCAAATTGGAGAATTCTGAAATGTCTTGAATTGTATAATGGCTTAATATATTCTGGTATATGCAATAACTGAATACTATGCAAGTGTTAAGATTTAACTGTTGAAATTTGCATGCATCTTTCCTCTTCTGATGTTTTTAATATAGCAAAGTAACAATAATTGATTAAAATCAATAATCAATGATTATATCATGTGACTAAATGTATAAGTTAGAGAGGAATAAAAAAGTATACTATTTTTACCTTCGTTTGTTTGCAATTTACCCAGAGAAAACTTCAACATCTTCATGTTTGCTTAATTTTCCAAGAATCTACCATTAATTATATCTACCTTTCTAATTCACTGAGCTTCAAATCATTTTCAGTTCAATGACTAAAACGATCAACCGTTAAGCATCCCACCTTTCCCAGTAAACATTCCATAGAGAGCCATTCTCTACATTAATATTGACTTGTTGATGAGGCCTGCTATGGTTACTTCCCTTCATTTGGGAAATTCTCTTAGTCTCTGTCCTATTTTTAATCCTTTGTATCATATCTGATGTCTTCTTTCATTCCTTCTCCCATGTTATAGTGGAATATATCTTCAAGTAGTTTTCTGAGAACTTGGGCATGTGAAGTAGAGTTGTAATGACCCTCATACCTTAAAATTTCTGTATTTTACCCTTACATTTGATTGAGAGAATCCCATGTTGAAAATATTTTTCCCTCAGACTTTTGAAGGTATATCATTACTGTCTTTTTGGTTTTTGTATTGTTCCTGAGACATTGAGTCAAGCCATTTTCTATTCCCAATTACCTCATTCTTTCAGCTTCTCTCTTTTCCTACTGTTCTACTTTCAGTGTTGTGTTTATGTATGGCGTTCTTTTACTTTTCATTTTTTGCTCAACTCCATCTAACTCTTATCTTTTGATTCTGCAAAATGATTTCCTAAAGCTCTTTGATCTTTCTTTCACAAATCATTTCTTTAGAATTCTCTTTATAGAAATACTCTAAGTCAGATATTAAATTTCTTCAGTTAGTTTTCCAAATATTTAGCTTTTGTCCTCTCTTTTTTTATTTAGCTTTTGACTTATTTTTGGCAGGGTTTTTCATATTTATTTGCGAAAATGTTTTTTAAAAATGTTATATACTACATATGAAGTATACTTTATATACTACAAGTCTTTATTTGTTCTCCCAGTTTTCTGCATGTATGTGTTTCTGTACTTCTTTAATGGGTGCAATCTTTTCTTATGAAACTGTGGATACTACAATTTGTGGTTCTGCTCTGCATTTTCTCCATTTATTTAAAATTTCTTTCTTACTATGTGTGGTAGTTTAACGTTAGAGGCATTCCTTAAATATCTAATGACCCTTGGCTATCTGTTCATAAATTAGATGAGGCAATAAAAAACTGATTAGGGTCTGTATGTTTGAATACTAGTTCATCAGCAGTAAGACCTCAGTTATCAAAAGAAGTGTGAGTGGGTTAATCCTTGTTTTGTAATACTCCTCTCTGCTAAGTTCCAAAATTAAGAACACCTGTATGAATAAGTGCCACATTTAATATAAAATGGTATAAAGGCATAAAAGGAACAGGATGCAGATTAAGGTACCTGAATATGCTTAAAATGGAACAAAGATGATGGTTATATAATTAAAAATACACAATCCAAGATGAAAAGAAAAAAGCCTTGAAACTCTAAATTTCTAAATGCTGAGCTGGCATAACTTCGAAAGAAATAATTTACTCTTTAAAATTCAAGAAAAATTAACAAAAAAATAACCAAAATCTTTGAAATTATATACATATACATATATATAACAAGCTGAGGAAAATTATTACAGTTGGGAAGGGAGGTTGAATGAACAATGAACTCAGATATTTGTAATGGCAAAAGAGCTCTAATATCCTAAAATGGCAGAATAAAATAAATTGTATTTATCTTCACGTTATGGGATTATATAAAGTAATTTAAAATCTTGTGTGCAAAATAATATACCAAATTTAAAATAATTATAGCATTATCAATTTAATAAAGTATGCTACAAAACCTATTTTTTACAGATTATATCATTTTAGTAAAATGTATGAGAACTAGAGGGGATAAAATATACAGTGATGGAGAACAAAAAATTTTTAAGCTAAAATATATATATACCAAATTGCTAATCAAAGTTTTACAGATTGGGATTGTGGCTGGTTTTATTCTCTCTTATGAGGTCTTCCATATTTTCCTTAGAGTCTATAAAATTATACATTAATTTTATTATGAAAAATTCCACAGTAAATGGCATGCAAATATTTGTATATGTCTACACAATTGTATTTCAGCTAATTTATGTTGTCTAAACTGTTATGTATTCAGTACTTCTAATGTCTTCTTGGTATATAGAAATTTAATTTAGAACAGCACAAATATACTTAGAACCATAACAATATTAATTATATCTTTATTAGCATCAGCCATTACAAAATTTCTTCTTTATCATCAACCCTATGAGTCCTGGTGGCCTAACTAATAATTATGCAATCAAAATAATACATTTAATATTTTTACCCCACATTCCCAAAATATAATTTACTGTTTAAATTCAGGGAACTTCTGATGTACCAAGGGCATTTTAGTGTAAGCGTTATTTCTTGTCTCTCTATGTAAAGCTTGAATTAGTGGCTTTCAAATTAGTACAGTTTCAGTCAGCTATCCTTGTGGAGGAAGATGTTTAATGCTATTTTGTGGTTCACACATTATCAGTTTTGCAAAGCCAATTGTCTTCTGAACTTTTAATTATGAAGTCATATAGATAAAGTCATTCCATGTTTAGAAGATATGGAACACTCATCAACTTTCTGTTTATGCAGTCTCTGGAATGGATTTTTCCTTCTAAATTCATGCAACTCACTGAAAATATAGTTACAGTATGAATTTAAAGGCAGTATTGATTGTGGAAAAAATAAAAAGATTACAAAGAAAAATTATAACCATATTTAAAGTGGGTGGAAAAATAACTGTAATATCCACAAAGAAATTGAATCAAAGTTCTAAAAGTCAAAGTTTCCACATAAGAGAAGGTGTAAATGAGAAACTTTAAATAAATTAGCAAATGTTTGCAACTCCTTTTAAAATGCATTGCTAGATGTTAGCATGCATGATACACATTGCTTCTCTGTATTTGACAGGTTTGCTAAATTAGCAATTAGGAAAAAAAGATAGTTAAATAAGTGAAATTAAATTGTAAATTAATAATATCTCACCAATATCTCACCTAATATTATAATAATAAATGCTAAAAGAAGAAGAGAATATCAATATAAAATGATGAAATGTGGCTTAGATCAGTGCATTCAAACTTTAACGTTCAAAAACAAATTTGAACACGTGTATCTGCGTTTTTAACAGGCTCCTAAGTGTGACTGACACTGATCATAATTTTGATTATCAAGGATCCAGATTGAACAATTGTGCAATTAGCTTGCCTTCAGAGGTTCAGCTCTGGACTCTGAGGAAATGGTAGCAAACAAGGGAGAGTCTTTATTCTTAGAAACCTTCCATAATAGATTTGAGATAAAGAAAATAAACATTTGAACTAATACATAACTCCATATTATGATAAGAACTGTAAGAAAATGAATTCTGTAATGTGATGGAAAGTGAATGAAGTGGGATTTAGGGAGATAATTTAGGTAAGGTAGTCAGGGAAGGCCACTGCAAGAATATGATATTTCAATTGAAACGTAAAGAAAGCCATGCCAAATATTAGCATGTGTGTGTATGTGAAGGGGGAGATCTAAGTAGAAGGAATAGAAAGTTACAAAAACTCTGAGACAGAAATCCAGCAAGAGATTGAATATAGGCCTGTGTAGTTAAAGCAAATGAATGAGTTTAAGATCATGATAAAATGAGGTAGGAAAGTGAGCCAAAGTCCATATCATGCAAGCAAATTTTGGGCACTTGTAAGGAGTTTGGAGCAAATATATTTGCAAAGTGAAGTTATTGGAAGTTTGTAAGTAGGTATTTATATGATCTGACTTGTTTGAAAGATCCCTGGCACCTGTGAATGTGGCCTTATTGGAAGTAGGGTCATTGCAGGTGGGATTAGGCAAGTACAATGAGGTCATCCCGGAGTAGGGCAGGCTCTTACTCCAGTATGAGTAGTGTCTTTATAAGAAGAGGAAATTTGGTCACAGATGCAGAGATGCAAGGAGAGAACCCATGTGAAGATGAGGTAGAGATTGGAGTGATGCATTCTCAAGCCAAGGGATGCTAAAGATTGCTGCAAACACCAGAAGCTAGAACAGGCAGGAGGAGTCTACCCTACAGGCTTCAGAAGGAGCATGACCTTGTCAAAACATTGATTTTTGGTCTTCTAGCCTTCTGAACTATGAGAAAATACAGTTCTGCTGTTTTAAGCCACCAAGTTTGTGGTACATTGTTATGAAAGCCCTAGGAAACTATTTTATAATTATGAAATAAACTTCTTTATCTCCACTGAAGTTCATTGCTTTGAAATGTACTTTGTCTGACATCAATATAGCCACTACAGCTTTCTTATAATTAATATTAGCCTGGTATCTTCATATTTATAGTGTGTTTCCTTCGGTCAGCATATGGTTGGATTTTGCTTTTTTATAAAATTTCAAAACTTCTGCATTTAATTGGGGTATTAAGGCCATTTACATTTAATGTAATTGTTGAGATTGATTTAAATCAATCATCATCCTGTTTGTTTTGCAGTTTTCTCCTGTGTATTTTGTTTTCCTGTTCCTCTATAACTGCCTTCCTTGGATTAAGATTCTTAGGATTCTAATTAATTGATTCCTCCTTCTTGCTTATAACTGTTCTGTTATTTTAGTGCACACTTTGCAATATATAATATATATCTATAACTTTTTGGATTCTATCTTCAAGTGATATACCAATTCAAATACAATATGAAAACCTTACTCTAATATACATTTTTTAAGATTTATTTTTTTTTAATTTGTTACATATCCCCCCCTTTCTGCTTGTTCTTGCTGTGTTCATTTTTTCGTTCTTCTGTGTCTGCTTGTCTCCTCCTGATGCAGCGACCCGCCGTGTCAGCTCATCGCGTGGTGGCCTGCCTGCTCGCGGGGGCTTGCCCTGCTCGCAGGGGCTTTCCCTTCCTGTGGCGGCTTGCCCTGCCTGCATTGGCTTGCCTTCTTAAGGCGGTCTGCCCGCTCGAGGAGGCCCTGGGAACCGAACCTGGGCCTCCTATGTGCTAAACCCACGCCCTACCAATTGGGCTACAGCTGGCCCCTATAATATACTTTTATTTCTCTTCTTCTGTCCTTTGCACTACTGTTATTATTCATTTTGTTTTACAAATTTATAAACTCCATCTTACATTGTTATTAATTTATTTACATCAATTATCCTTTAAAGAGATTTAAATAATAAGAAAAATTTTATATATTGACTTATGTAACTACCAGTTCCAGTGTTTTTTATTCCTTTGCAAAGATCCATATTGTTATCCCACCTTTAGCCTTTCTTGTAGTGCAGTTCTGAGGGTGATACATATTGGAATTCCAGGTGATGGCTTCATATCCCTATATATATTCATTTGTTTTAAATGTCTAGATTTTAAATCTTTTCTTATTTTTAAATAAGCATTAGATTACATAAATATTACATCAAAAATATAGGAGATTCCCATATACCCAACCTCCTCCCCCTCTATATTTTGCCCCATTTGTTACAATTGATGAACACATATTAAAGTATTGCTACTAACCATGGTTTATAGTTTACATTTTGCGCCACACAATTTTATAGGAAAAGAAATCCAGGATCATGGAAGAATATTATAAATTTAGATTATACATTTTTGATAAAATGTATAATGGCCTGTATCAGTCATTGAAATGTCATGCAGGATAATTCCAATATCCCAAAAATGCCCCATTTTACACCTATTGTTCCCTCTCCCTTCCCTCAGAACCTCTGGTGGCCACTGCCTTTATAGCAATGATACAAGTGCTTCCATTTCTAGAAAAATAATAAGCCTACTTTAGTCCATAGTTACATTCCCTCCTTATATTTGTTCAATCTTGAGGATTTGGGCATGGTGATGCCCACTGTGTTTCTGATTGAGAAGGAGCTTAGATACCATGGAGCAGATAGCTGGAACTGTCTTGCTTGCAGTTGTAGATACGCTCTGATTTTTGGGATGAGTGTTGTCCATCTTCATCTTTTTTTGAGTTGTCATGGGTGAGTTCAAAGAACTGGAGAGTAGGTGTTGCAACTCTGCTGAGATTCAGGGCTCAACCAGCATATGAACAGACCTAAGATTTAAGGAGTATAGTGCTAATTATAGGTTTAAAAAAAAGGAGCAGAAGAACCATGCATAGAAAAATTATAAATGAGTCTAACTCTGTTACATTGGGGAGTATATATTCCAAAGTAAGGCCCACTGACAAGGTGCCAAATTCCTGAGATTGTCTGCCCTGCCTATAGTGTCTAGATTTCTCTAGAGCCCTCAGAAGCCCTGCTGTTTGAGGCACTGTTCACTGTGACAGTCAATGAGATCCTGCTGATTGAGCTTTGTTTTGGAACATAGTTATTTAGAAAGACTTTGATCTTTTTGGGTCTTGCTTTTAAGTTTTATTAGAACCACAGCAGTGATTAAACCTGTCTTTGCACTTTCACCAATGTTCTGTGAATCATGAGGTTTTACAATCCATCATAAGAAGAGCCTTTATTCTTGGCCCTGCGTGAGTACTGGGCATTGCTACCTCTGATCTCTTCCAGTGGTTCCTTCCCCAGCCTTGGGTAATTTTCTCACATACACGGCATTGATCAGTAGACAGCTAAATACTCAAAGGGGATCCTTTGTAGATCTTTGGTGTTCTCTCTCTCTACAGTTCCCTTCTCTCTAGCATCCTGTCATGTGAATTCCAGACACCGTATTCTCACCGACTCTCAGGTCTACTTCTTCAATTCAGGGCAGCTGCCAGGTTATCTATTCTCCAACCTCAAAACTCTCTCAAGGTAGTAAGGTCATGTTGTTTCTTTTTCTTCACTCAGGGAGTGCTTCCTTTCATTGCCTGATGCCCAGTGCCTCCAGAGCCGTAGTTTCAGATATTTTGTCCATTTTTAGTTATTTCAGGCAATGGGATAAATCCTGTTACTCTCTCTTGGCAGGAAGTAGAATTCCTGAAGTGTGTAATTGCTCTCCCATTGTGTTTAATAGAGATTTTTCTGAAGAAAGTAGCTGAAATGGCATTTAAATGGTTTGAAAGAAATTTTTACTTAAAATTTAAGATACCCGTTACAAGTAAATAAATATATTCTATTTACATATTATATATGTTCAAATCATTCGCAAATGATTTGCAGGCTTGGGGAGTTATAGGACCTGGTATTGTAGCTTCAAGTAAAAACAGGAAAGTTTACATTCACATACACAGCCAGCCATTTTGTTGACTGGTGAGAGCCAGATTCTCTCCCTGAATGTGTATTTCCATTGTTTAATATTTGATCATTTCTTATATTTTATATGGTATTTACAATATAAATAAGCTTCCAGAATGAAAATTTAAAGCCCACATGAAGTAAAAAAAATCTTCTTGAAACATTACAATGATAGCCTATTGCATTGAACCTGAAATACTGTATAAAAATTGGTGAGATTGAGAGAAAAGAAAAGTGTGTCATGTTCTCCCATGATTGATAAAACATGGAATTATGACTTAAGTGATCATTTATCATTAACAAGTATTTTAATAAGAAACTATCATAAGAGTCAAAATCACTAAACTGTAAGGATAATTTTGAAATTTTAAAGAAGTCAGCCCCAAATTTACCAAAGTACTTACTTAAATGGACTATATGAATAGGAAAAGCACATAATCAAAATTAAAATATGGTTGCTATTTATTCTAGAATTCATATTTCCATACTTGTGTTTGAACATGATAGAGTGAATAACTGAAATGGAAATTCGCTATGAGCTTTTTCATCATATTTGAGATTTTAGGCTTAGAGATTCTCAGAAGGGATTAATTTTGATATTAAATGTAGGTTAAAGCAGAAGTCTCTTTCTCCTCTAATATCTTATTTTTTTATCTTTCTGGAATTGGAGGTCCCTATTATTTTTAAGTATAATCTTGTTATTAAATATTAAAACACTTTTGTGTACTTAAAGCATTTTTGTTGATGTCATTTAATGCAAAAGTTTAAAGAATAAGAAAAAATAGTTTCTCAATTTGAAATTGGAGAAGAAATTTTCAGTATATAAATGTGATTAAATAAACATGAATTATACTCAAGGCAGAGATCTTAATTATTCATTACTGTATCCTCAGTTATATTTATAGGAGTGACACATAATAGGTTCTCAATAAAATTTTGTTTAATTAATTGGAATCAATTTGAAGAAAGCATAACAACTTGAACAAAATAAAAAGAAAGAATAAACAAAGCAAAAAAGAAGTTCTTCCAAAATTATTTTTTTCTTTGCCAAAAACACATTTATTTACTGTTTTAAAAACCCTGTTTCTCTTTAATGTTCAGCAGTTAAGAAATTATGTCTAGGGTAGCATAATATTCTTCTGTGATACTAGATTTCTTTTACTATAGAAGAAAAGCCATCCAAAAGCAGATCTCTGTGCATAAGCATTTACTCTGACTTGCAGTGTGAGCTGGCATTTTATGACTTCTATATATGCAAACATCAGAAATAAAAGAAATCCAGATCTGTGAAGATGTCACATTTTTATAAATCCTACATAACCTTGAAGTGAAATCATTATAAAGAAATAAAATTTTTTGACTTTTTAATAACCTCAAAATTAAAAATAAATATCAGTAACTTTCACACCTTTTAATTTTGAAATTGGACATGATGAATATTAGAAACATGATTTAAATGAAATATTATCCAATTTAATTGACAACAAACACTGATTTGAGCCTCAAGGAATCTAATTTGGCTTACTCTAATGGTTTCTCGACTTTTGTACTTTTCTTAATTTTCTAAGTGTTTCTATAATTATAATTCAATTTGATCCTCACAGAAGGCCTGGGAGAAGATATTATGGGTCTTAATTTATAGATTAGAGTAATAAAAGGGAGTTGACTTTCCTAAGTAAATACAAGTAACCTTTGATTCAAATCAATGTCTCTTTCTCCTTCCTGTTCATAGATATTCTTATTTCAACAGTGTTTCTTGAATAAGAATTATATTCTTTAGAACATAATTTCCATAAGACCATCTGTGATAGAGCCCTGTGTTAAATTAATTAGAGAAAATCTGCCTTCTATACCTGCCATTTATTATATAAAAATGTTAAGATGATGAGAAATAATACCATAAGAGTTTAAAAATAGAAATCATGTTAATTTCTTAAAAATAGAATTGTCTAAAATGATTTTACCACTGAAATTATTTTTCATGTAGCAACATTTTATATTCTAATAATAGAATCTTAAAATTTTACAGAATTCTGAATTCCTTCCTATTGAAGAAGAATTTTTAAAGTGTTGTGGGTCATTTCTGAACATCAGTAGAACAAAACTTACTTATATACATATTCTTAAAATGTAGTATACATTCTTTCATAATTATCTACTTTGGAGAATTCTAACATGAGCCCATTTGTCAATAAAATTTGACTCTAAAGTCAGTTGCAGACTTCATAATAATTTGACAAATACTCACATTTATCTTCATTTATTTATTCAGAATTTACATTTATTGCTTATAACGTGCCATGCCCTTTGGAAGGCACTTTTTGAAGAAAAGTCATGTATTATATTAGTTCATTTTTACAGACTGATTTAGTATATTCTACTTTTACTCTCCATATAGGAAAGGATCATAAAAATTTAAAAAATTTGTCCAAGGTCATACAGACAAGTAATGGCAGAACTAAGACCGGAGGCCAGAACATCAGTTGGATAGTAAAGAAAGATGTTGCAAATAAGTAGGTTAGCAACATTTTAGAACTTTAAGAAACAAACCAACTAGTAAAAATGTAATTAAGTCATTTATATTTCATAGCTTTTTGCCATGACACAGCAGTGGGTCTCTGCAGAATAAAATAAAAAAATCATGGTAATTTTTCGTCTATAAATTCTGCTTAAGGTTCTGTTTTCACAACATTGATGGCACTGGTGTCATCCCGTGGCACTAAAACAGTAATAAATTTAGTAATTCCCTGACAATAAAAGATGGTTGTAAACAGTTATAAGTGTTAGAAAGGAAAGAACAGGGTGCTATGTCAGAATATAATAGGAATCAGTTAACCCTTTCATGAAAATTATGACTAGAGTTGCAGTCTGACCTATATGTAAGATTTCATTGAATTCAGGGATGAGAGCAAACATTCCAGGAAGAAAAGAGCTATGCCAAGATGAAACCTGATGTATTCAAGAAACTGAAAGAAGATTGGAGTGACTGAAACATATTGGGAAAAGGGGAAAGGTATCTGAAATGACTATTGAGTATAAGGCAAGGACCTCCTCCATTCATTCCTGTCAGCCATGAAGTTAGTTCTTATCCAAAATGCAATGGGATGTGATTGCAGAGCTTGAAACTGCTTGACATGCTCAGCTACAGTTCATAAAAGGTCCATCTGTTTGCTATTTAGAAAATGAATTCAAGGAGGTCTAAGGTGGGGTGCATAAGACCAGTTGGTGAAATGCTGCAGAAATGTTTACATGTGAGTCCACACCAACTTGTGTTCAGGGGTGTTGGTAAAGGAAGAGAGAGGTGACTGGATGTAGGGTATATCCTGTATGTGGATCTGATGAACGGAGATGGAAGAAAAATGCGTGTGAAGGTTTCTAGCATGATTACTAGGTAGAGCTACATTTACTGAGTGAAGGTACGCAGAAGGAGTAAAATTTCAGTGATGAGAGATTAAAAAATAGTTGTCAACATTTACGGTGAGAAGAACATGAAATGCACTTGGGGAGATGTTTAAAAGGTCATTGACTACAGGCAGGTTAGAAGAGAGGGCTAGGCTTTCCCTAAAAATTTGAGAAATGTCTGCATTTGGTTCATGATGTACAGGTCTTGCAATGGATGGGATTATATACAGAAAGAGTGCAGAATATCAAGGCACAGGAAAGGATCTCTGGGCATTAATTCAAGAATCAAGTACAGTTTGATTAAGTGTGAACAAAACTGTAAAAGGAAAATCAGGCAAGTGTTCACTAGGGTTAAATACTGCTGCTAAGAGGTCATTGGTATCCATTAGGTTTCACAGCAGGTAATTCACTAGTGAAATAGTGTGAAGACCTTTCCTGCCCTGTTGGAATAGAAGTCAGGGCCACAGTGAATTGAAGAGCAAATTCATTGGTGGAGAAAGTCTGAAAGAAAGAAATGCTGTAACTCTCAAGTTTACTTGTCCCTTGAGAAGTGGTAAGAAACAGGGAAGCATCTGGGGTTGCTAGTAAGGTGAAGGAAGGATATGGCTTGTTTGGGGATTTGTGATTTATTTTTAAATTTATAATTGTTATTTTGAACATACAGAAGAGAACAGACAAATATAGCTGGTATCTAATTACGCACCACCGAAATGAAACAAATGTTAAGATTTGCTTCAGATAACTTTTTGGTTTAGGAAAGAAAATTACTTTGCTAAGTTTCATCTCCATCCCATATTTTCCCTACCTTCTCTCCAAAAAGGTAGCATTTATCACAAAATAGGTGTGACTAATTTCAGTGCAAGACATTACATTTTTGCCTTGCATAAATTTGTAAATAAATAGATTGAGAATTTTGTCATGTGCTTTAATATTTACATAAATTGTCTCATCCCTATACTGTTCAAACATTGGCAAATCATTTTAATTTTTAAATTTTTAAAATTTAAATCTGACATTTATCCAAGGGTACATGAAGAGAGAGTTCATTTTAATTGCTATGTACTAGTCTTTGGTTAGAATAAACTAAAATAAAATTGTTTAATTTCTTTGAAGGAACATTTAAGGTTTCCACATTTTTTTGGTCCCTATAAGTGGAGATATAATAAACTTCCTTATATGTCACCTTTTGAACATATAGGAAATTCTCTTAGAAAGAAACAAAGTAAATTGATGGACTATTACTATTGCAAGAATAGTAATAGTATCTCCCTCCATGTTCACCAAGCTTTGGAGTTACTAGGTGTTATTAGACATTGCTTGCCAATTTGTTCAGCAGGAAATGCTAACTCGTTGTATTACACTTATTAGGGATTATTAATAAGGTTGAGTATTTATTTATTTGATTACTGATTACTTAGTCTCCCTCTCCGAATTGCATGTTCTTATATTTTACCTATTTGTGAGATTTCTTTTTGAGCTGTATTTGATCCATGACCTGAAGAGTAGGGAGTCCCAGGTATGGGGTATATGTAGAGGACACCTCTGTGATAATCTTTTGACTCTAATGTAGATCTAAAACTCTTCAAGAGTAGAGAATGTTTGTTAAATATTAAACAACAACAACAATAGGAAAAATACTAACAAGCACCCTAAGGAGATCAGAGAATAGAATAAGAACTTGAATGAATGACCAGACCATATACTGATAATTGTCTCCTGAGTTTAGAATAAGAAATCAAAGGTTTGGATTATTAAATGATTTACTAGGAGGGGAAGGAGGAGGAAGAGGTTAGGCAGAAGGGAAGGGTAGAAATGGGAATGCATACATATTTATATAAATATATGTGTATGTGTAAATAATTTTCTGGAACTTTTTCAAGACTTGATTTGTAATTGGGTTTAAAATTATAGTGATGATGATAATGTTAAATCATCACCATCATCATCATCATAAGCAATATTCACACATCTCTTATCACATAGCAACAAACACTGTTCTAAGTACTTTGTACATATTAACACATTTATTCTTAACAGCCCTAAGAGATTTGTACTATCATTAACTCCATTTTACAAACAAGAAAACAGAGGCACTAAATGTTACATCTTACCCTTGGCCAACCAGATAATAAGTGGTGCATCCTGGATTTAAACCCAATATTCTATCCCAGTGTTGGTGCTATTCACCACCGGAGAGCTTCATTGTGTTTGCTTTTCCCATACTTGGCAATGGAAGTACATGAAGCAAGTAAACTGACAGAGCTGGACCAGTGTCTTAGTGAGGAAATAGATGAGCTACATTTTGAAAAATACAACTGAGGAAATTAGCCTGGATTGTTGGTTGGATACTGATGTCTCTTCAGAATGAAGGCAGGCTTTTTGGCGAGGTTGAGGTTGTCCTGAAAACCAGAAAAGTTCTGCTAGATCTCCACATTTTCTTTAAATGAAAGAAAAAAATTAATGGATTTTTAAAAGTTTTTTTCCTGAATAATAAATCAAGCTTCCATGATGAGAAGGGCCATGTTGCAGAATGAGAATAAGCATCTTGGATTGGACCAAAGTGTATCTCCTCAAACAGCGTCATCCTAGACTCTTCTGGATATCTAAGGAATCTGTGATGAGACAAGTTGCATTTTCTACTTCTCCATCTTGCCAAAGAACTTTAGCTAAGTTTCTATATCCTTTGCTGTACAAATTAAGAACTTAAATTAGTCTTGCCAAGTGTATTTGTGGTCTCTTTCTACCAATCTGAAGCTCTGCTGTCATGTTCCAAAACTCTTGAAAGAGATGAGAGTAGAACATAAGAATGTTGGTGTTTATTTAAAGAATATGATTACCATTTCACTTTATTAACTTTCTTTAAACTTTTAAAATCATTATTCCAATTAAGGAAATTTATGCTTCAGAGGCAAACTTGCCTCATGTGGGTGTAAAGAGAAGCAAAACTGTCAAAAAAAGGTAAGCACTTTAATTATAATATCCATGTATTTGCCCTTAACTGAAGCTTATTGGGAAGTCTAAAATTGGCAAGTGTTCTCTGTGAATGTTGTTCCTGTTTGTGTTGTTTAAGAACTACAATGTCGAGAATGTTTATCAGCCTGGAGGTCTCTTTAAACAAAATAAAATTAATAACAATAAAAATGGTACTTATTTTAAAAACAAAGCTAGTGTTCCAAAGAGTTGTTTTTGCATATTCTTCTTCTCTACTAGAAAAATCATGAAGTGGGAATATATCTTTCCATTGATAAAACCTGTAAAATCTTTATCTGTCAAGTATTTCGTTCAATCAGTGAAGCATGCACCTCCATCAAGTACAGTGAATGGAGGAAAACACACAATTAAACTGCATCAGTAAAGTTTGTTTCTTGAGTTGCAGAGCAGTCCAAAATTAGGAGCAAACCAGGATCTATGAAACATTTTAATCAATTAGGTCCTGAATTTGCCTTGATAAGAAATGAGTCAAATCAGTCAAATCTGCAGCTCAATCATAGAATAATGCACATTGATCATTGCAATGTGGTACTTGCTCACCAACTGGTAACTGCACATTGAAATTTGTCAAGTTTATGTCCAAATTTGTGTCTATCTACAATTCCAACCTAACAACCAGGCTGAGAATTATATAAATATACATACATACACTCACTTTTTTTCCCCACAAACCTTTAACATCCCAATTTCATCATAATTACCCTGAGTGGAAGTCAGGTAACACAAAAACAGATATTCAAGTAAATATAGAATTTGAAAGTAGCCTTGAATTCTGAAAGTAAGTACTAATAAAAATAAACTCATTCTCCACTTTGTTGCTTTGTAAACAAAACACAATTTCCAGATTCTAATCTTTAGCTTGTTGACTTTTCATGATTCCACCAATTTGCAAAGATGTTGGGAAAGAACAGGTGTCTTTAATTTTTTTTCAGATGAATGACTTAACGGCAACACTAGCCCTTAAGGCAATCATTCTATCTAATTCTTAACCTTTTTTGTTCCACGGATCTCTTTGCCAGTTAGGAGAAATGAATAATATAGCAATTTATTTATTACATACATTCATAAGTGAAAGAAATGCTAGATTTCAGTTAGAGATCAGAGAGAATAAAGATTGTAAGTTGATTTTTTTCAATTCAAGCTCATGGACTCCTGGTTAAGAACCCCTGATCCTCTGTAGTAGAATTACCCAAATGAGGGAAAAAGCACTCCTGCTCTTCCTTCATGGTTCCATGGCATTTATTGCCCCCTACTTTTTAAATCACTGTTCTTTTATTCCCAATTCCCCAAATTTCTAATTTAGATAATAATTACAGAGTACTCTCCTGTATTTAGATTCATCAACAAATACATAATTCAAAAATACAGGGAACAGATGTAGCTCAGTTGGTTGAGTGCCTGCTTCCCATGTGTGGGGTCCCAGGTTGTTCAATCCCCTGGGGCCTCCTACAGAATAATATATATATACACACACACATACGTATATACATATAACCCCATGTATGAACACACACCTTTATTGGTGGATCAACTTCAAAAATATCAACAATATCCTGAAGCTAGAAATCGCCAAGTATGTAAAAGAGTTTTTTATTTTAATAAAACCAATATCATACACTTTAGATTGTTGTTAGATGCCAAGCCACTCACTGGCCTGCATTCAAAAACTGTAAAAACAATGCAGATGTATAAAAGAAGAAGTAAAGATACACTGAGATGACAAAAACAGTGTGTATGCAGAGGTAAGGAGTAGAAAACAAAAATCTGTAAATAACATACAAAGCACCTTATACAACAAGCAGACCCAACCCATCTGAGGTCTTTGAATACACCATTGCTAAATGTTATAGTAATGAACTTTTCCATGAATAAATTGCCAACTTAATTTGAGTTTCACAAGATAATCTCATGCCACGCAGCTTGCTATAGTTCTGGAAATATAAAAGAATGAAGCATACCATACTTCTGTATACTGAAGGAAGGATGGAATGGTATGTAGATAGTAAAGAGGTGATGCAATGACCTTCTTGGCTTTCCTGGAGATGAACTACAATTCTCTCTAATCTTGAGTTATGGGAATTTTAGAGATCTTGAAACAGGGATACTTCTGGTTATATGAAACAGAAAGTGTGCCTACTGTCATTTATACTGTGTGTCAAGACCTGTGGATTTGAGATGGGTGGCCCACTTTAGTGCAGTCTGTCAGAGAACCGTATCTATAAACAAAACATAACAGAGAAGGCTCAAATTGCTATTAACTATGTCAAAGCAAATTAACTCGAGCTGAAGCATTTGAAAGAAATTTACTTGGAATCATGAATTAAAATTTTACCAGAAGGGTCTGATTTAGTTCAAGCAAAGTGAGTAGTATGTGCAAGCACACAAATTATGAAGGTGTTCAGTTTGTTGAAAGAATGTAGATTTGATTAGTACAGGTGGACATCAGTTATAGCAAGAAATGTGTGAAAATTGATTATGAAAAATTCTGTATGTTATATTAGGAGGAAAATAATGATTTCAAGATTCTGGAAAGAATGCAGGCCATGCCCTTTATTGGAACCTGCTCACTGTCCATGGTTTTAGCCTGAAGTCTCCCAGCTGGGAATTTGGGTATATTGTTAGTAGTGATTTAATGTTCAACATGAATGCAAAGAAACTTAGAGGATGGCAGAGTAAAGAGTAAAGAATCCTGAGTCCCTGGATGACCTAGGGGAGCAGAATTGTCTTATTCTCTTTCACAGCCTATATACTGGAACTTTCATATGAGTTGAGGAAAATGTTTAAAAACCTCTATAGTACTTTATATACCACATAAATTAACTACACCAAGTTTAATAAAACAGCTATAAAATCATCTAAAGCTAATTACCTCTTAGGGAAAGATATTTGTGTACTATTAAAAATTACTATTACAAATAAAATACCTATAAAATTATAACAAATATGAATTTCATTGTAAATAGCAATAATTACAAAACTATGACTTAAAAGTTAGCATATTATTGAGCACCTTCCGTGCATATCTTTCCAATTCCCATCTTTACTCATTCCATACTCATGCAGTAATACCCCTACCTGAAATTGTTTATCATTTTCCTCTTTTTACTTTAAAGGTCAACTGAAGATATATAGTTTTCCAAAAATACGAATAATTTATTTTTGCAAGATTTGAAGATTTATACAAATTAAATCATGCCGCTTGTATTCTGCCACTTGATAAATTTTCAGCATTATATTAGTGTTGTTCACACATGATTATTAGTTCATTCATTTTTAGTGCTGTATTGTATGAAAGTTCTACTATTTGGATTTTTTTCACTCATTTATTCTTATAAATATTGCTGTTATGAAAACCATGTATGTCTCCTTAGGGACAAATTTCTTAAAAGGTATATTTGTAAGAGTAGCATTCCTGCATCATAGACAGTGCACATATTTGATTTTATTAAATAATGTCAAATTATTCTCCAAACTGTCGTGGAGTAATTTAAAATCCCAACATCCATAGTGTAGACATAAGCACCAGTGCTTGACAGTGTTGAACTTTTCAATATTTATCTATCTGATGAGTGCAAATAGTATCGTATTTATTTATTTTTATATATTTCTCTGAATGCTAATGAAGGTGAATTCCCTTTAATGCATTTACTATCACTTTATGTATTTTTCTTTATAGCACTTATTCAAGTTTTAAAGACTTTCTGGCCAAAGTGTAGTTATGTTGGGTTCACAGGGTCCACAGACCCAATATTGATCATTTCTCCAATCCCAAATTGTATACTTGGAATTCACGTATGTGGTGGTTGACAAAATAACTATATTGGGTTCATGGTATGTAAGAGCTATTGTAGTGAGAGAAGCCAAATAAAATCCTCTCACACCGCAACCCCATAACCCGATGACCAAAAATCATAATTCAAAATCAATTTTACATCTGAGAGGTGGTAGGGTATGGCAGGTGCTCAATAATATGCTAACTTTTAAGTCATAGTTTTGTAATTATTGCTATTTACAATGAAATTCATATTTGTTATAATTTTATAGATATTTTATTTGTAATAGTAATTTTTAATAGTACACAAATATCTTTCCCTAATAGTAACATCCTTAAAGACCCAAGTGATATAGAGGGATATTCCCATCATATTTCTGTTTAATTTACTGGTATGGTTTATGGGAAAAAAGCAGGTGGATTATAGCAGAGATACTGAAACTCAACTAGGAAGTAGTCCCAATTATGCCAATTGGCATTGGTCTTATACATTTACTAGATCATATAAAAATGCTGAGGCTCAAAGTGTTGATTTGGCATTTGAACCAAGACCCTGCCGACACCAAAGTTCATGTTTGTAATACTTATTTTGAGCTACAGCCTATATACTATGAATTTCTTTTTTCACCCACATTTCTCACTGACCCCTCAATATAGCTACCTTATTGGAGCAAATTTTAATGATATTTGGTAAAAAGAGACAGTCTAATTACTAAATATCTCAGGAAGGATCTTAAGTCTCACCATAGATATTTGTCGTTATTGGTTTGCCAAACTCTTTCTATTTGGGAGAAAATTACCAAAGAAGAAAAAATTAAAACCACACAAAAATGGGGGTGGTTTGGACCCTGACCTTATAAACCTTATAACATTTCCTCACTCCCCTGAGAGGACTGGTCAGAGATCATTTACTGCAGCAGTGACAGAGAGGAGGGTCCAAAGGCATGGCCATAAATGGGTGGGGCAACTTCAAGCTGTAGACAGAATCTAAGCAACTCTTCCTATGTGGGATTTTGGCTTTGCTCTGCTTCCCTTGGAGTCATATTCACCAGATTTTCCAAAGTTTTTTTTTTTTTGAGCTCCATGTTACGTTTCTAAATTTTTTTGCCTAAATTAACCTAAATTTTGTTTCAGCAAAAGAAAGACTATTATTTGGTAATCATGTGGAATAAAGTCTACATTGAAGGTAAGTCTTCTGGAAATACAAGCAACTCTTGCAATCAAACCAAAGGACATAAAATATCAATGACCCTACATTGGGCTGGAATGATTTTGTTAACACTGCCACAAATATCAGTGTCTAATTTAATGTATTTATTAAGCTCTTTTTAGTGGTTGGTCTCAGCAAATGAAATTAAAATTATAGTAATTCTATGGTAATTTAAAAAGAAAACAGTTCACAAATTTGGGAAACAAGATGTTATAAATAATATCAAAAAGATACAGAGGACGCTACTTTTGGAAGTTCCTGAGAAACCCATTTTGGGGTGATGTTCAGAACCTTGTAACAGCAATTAGATCACTATTCGCTATAGGTGGCAATCAAAATAGTCTCCTTGATTTAAAGTAGGAGGAGGATCCAAGGAAGACAGAGACCAATGAGTGACACTTAAATGACAGGGGCAAAGTTAGGTTGCCATGTTCAATGGAATGATTTGACATATGAAGATGGCTGATCAAGACTAATATAAAGTGTAAATAAAAGGGTGGTCTATGAAGATAGTTTTTATAAAATAAATAAAAACATGACATCAGTTAAACAGATGCTTGTTTTTAGCCCCAACAGTAGGCGATGATACCAGGATGCAGGTGGTATAAAGGATGTAAGCAAAAGATGCAATCTATTCTTTTACCTCTTTGAGAACCACCTAAACAATCCATCTCTTTCTTTTTCTGATCCTACCAGGTCTTTAAAGTTATAGTCTTCTGGTCCACCAGGATAGTGTTCATTCTAAATGCAGGAATCTGTCAATAGTTGACTATAATAATCCTTCCAGATTATCCTGGCAGATAGTAAGAATGCATTCTATTATTAAATGTATAGTTGACTTCTTTTCTTTTTTTTCTGTTACATATCCTCCCCCCCCTCCTTTCTGCTTGCTCTTGCTGTGTTCATTTCCCTGCATTCTTCTGTGTCTGCTCTGTCTCCCCCCGTTGTGGTGACATGCCAAGTCAGGTCACCATGCCGGCGGCTCTGCTCCGTTGGCGGGCGGGTCTGCTTCCATTCACTGGCAGCTCCGCTGTATAGTTGATTTCTACCACTGTCATAGTGCTAAATTGCTTTGCACATGTCATATGCTTCTGATGACCTCACATGGGAAACCACTTACTTGATTCACAAGGGAAATTAAGAGGATGGTCACAGTGTGTTTTTCCTTCATTATAAATGCCTGCACTGATTTGGTCTTTACTGATTTCTATTTTCTGATTCTGTTCCAAATAAACTTTGCATCAAACTTTATTGCTTAACTGCAGGTGAACTACTTTTCCTAATTCAGAGCTGAAATAGAGTTCTACTTCTTTGTAACAAATATTTCTGTTCTTGATTCTTCACCTCTGCAAGATTCAATAAAATGTCTTAGTTATACTGACCCAGAAAAATCAGCCCATTTTACTACCAAGAAATCTTGTTTTTTAAGTCTTCCTGCTTTAGACAAGTTTGATCTCTTAGAAGGTCCTGTCCCTCCATTGTTTCCTCCATAGCTTAATGCTCAAATTCCTCGTCTGTAAAATGATTATGCATCCTCTTCATACTTAAGAGTATAGTTGGAAGTTGCACATGATAGCGTCAGTGAAAGCGCTATACTATCTTAATATTCAACAAATATGATGTCTACTTTTATGGTAACTGTATATCAGGGTTCTCTCGGGAAACAGAATCAACAGGAGATATCTGTCAATAGTATAAGATTTTATAAGAGTCTCTTTCGTGACCGTGGGGATGCAGAAGTCCAGGTTCCGCAGGCAGACTGCAAGCCAGGGGCTCCGATGAAAGACCGATGAAGGGTCCTTGACGAGTTTCTGGGAAAAGTTGGCTGTCCAACGATGAGCTGGGAAATTCTCTCTGAATGTTGAAATCACTTCCCCTTTTAAGGCAGTCAACTGATTGTTTAAAAGCGTCACCATTCTTGATCCAATTTCCCTGATTGATGCAGATGTAATCAGCCATCCATGCAGTAAACTCACTGGTGATCGAAGACCATAAATGTCTTGTATTACAATTAGCCCAGTGCTTGCTGGACCTAATACCTGGACACAATTACCTGGCCGAGTTGACACATTAGCCTAAACATCACAGTAACCTTCTATTTTTGATAAATACAGGTATTTCTTGAATTTTGCCTTCCATTCTTATTCCTGGCTCCTGCTTACCATCATTGTAGATTTTCTATACCTCTGTTTCTCAAGGGAACAAAGAGAAAATTTTGTCATGGGTTGAAAGTGGTGATGAAATTAGAATGAAAGCAGTTCCTCAGTTTGTGAGCACTTTAATCAGACTGCTTTCCCACATTTATTCCACACTCTTCGCCAACATACATCCTAAGAGTGAATTAGTTATAGTAAACTGGATTGTTCATATGCTACAAATATAGCCTAGGTTTCCCTGTCTTAGCAAATGTTCTCATAATAGCTTTCACCATGTTAAATAGCTTATTCTCCATGGCCCATCTTCTCTATCATGTCCTTTCTTGGTCTGCTTTGCTAAATGTAATCTCCTTCCCAAATCTATATAGTCTATAAGATTTTTTTTTCCTAGAATATTTCTACTTTATTTCTCATGAAAACAATGCAGGTAAGGGCCATAATATTCCTTCAGGTGGGCATTCTGGAAGGCATTTCTGACTTATTGAGGAAATAATAAAATGCTATCCTTCTAATGTAATGTACACTGGAAATTTCCAGAACCTCCTCAAACTTTTCTATTCCAGATACCTGAAACACTTCCTCTGATTTAAGCCCATCTTTGTATTTGTTTGTCTAATTTTGTCATTGTTAACTGGAACCAGATAGTTTATAGATCTTAAAAATGATTACATCTTGAATATGACTTCCATGGGAATTCATGCAAATAGAAGCTGGACTGGACTTTCAGACTGTTTCCATTATCAAGACCCAATAATTAACAGTTCTTCAGGCCTCATGCAGAGAGGGGATTTCATTGTATTTACACAGGTGAAGAGCACAGATGCCTACCCAATCTACTCACAATCTAGTATCCAGAAAGAGGCACAGATGAGAATTAAAACTTTAAAATCCTCATAGTTAATATATATAAAATTAAGATCATCCGTGGAGAGTGCTTTGTTAAAGGTAGGCTATTTGCATTTAAAATATTTCTGGTAGCTGTATAAGTCCCTGAAACTTTTTTATATTTGTACTTTTTGAAATAGCTAAACATTAAGAATTTTATGCCCCATAACCTCAGAAAATCCAGAATTGCAAAGTTAGATTATTTGCTAGCTGTATTTATGATGCGCCCATAACATCTTTAGTCTTATAGATTGCCCATCAACTTATTAAAAATCTGTACCCCTAATCTGCTATGTGAAATTCATAATAGCATAAACTTATTTGCTAAACAATTTGATCATGGTTATTAGGATGGTGATTAAATGAAATAGGAGTGCAAGATCTGATAACAGCCTGTCATGAGACTCGGAGAAAAGGGGATGATTGTACTACAGGGTGGGAATTTTGAAACCACATATCTGATTCTGTATTATTCTTGACAGTCATAATGAAAAAAAATGAAAAAAAAAAGCATAACAGCCTGGCTATATATATATATATTAGCATTGTTATCAACAAATGCATAGTTATCACATAGTTGCATTTATGCACATTAGAGAAACTAAAGTATATACAACAAGATATTAACATCAATTATTTCTTAGGGATAGGAGCACCATTTTTGTTTTTACTATTTATTTTTCCATTCTGTATTTCACAAATGTCCTCCAGTAAAGAAATCAAAAGAACAGTTAATAGAAATTGCTGAAGACTTTTCTATTTCCCGTTAGAAAACTGAGGGCCCAGTTTGAAGTACCACCTTGTAGTGGGTTGAATTGTGTGCCTGGTTTGTACATGTTCCATGTCTTGGACCACATTCTTGTGGGTGTGGGCCCATTGTAAATAAGATCTCTTTTATGTTACATCAGTTAAGTTTGGGCTTTAATTCAGATTACAGAAGTGTTTTATAGGCAGAGTGAAAGTCAAAGAGATTGAGAATCCAAGAGCGGCCTTTATGTTCATTGATGTGACAGAGAAGCCAAGGGCCAAGGAATGCTGGCAACCAGCTCCAGAATGCCACAGTCTTTTGGGAGAAAGCATCACCTTGCTGAGGTCTCAATTTTGTACTTAGCCTCAAAACCATGAGCCAATAAATTCCCAATGTTTAATCCAACCCTTTGTATAGTACTTGTTTTAACAGTCAGAAAATGAAAACATACTTCTTTTTATAAATAAAGTTTTATTGGAAAATATCTGTGTCCATTTGTTTGGTTAATGTCCATGATTGTGTTCATACTACAACAGCAAAGTTGAGTAGTTGTTATAGAGATCATTTGGCCAGCAGATCCTAAAGAATTTATTATCCAGTCATTTGCTGCTAAAGTTTGCCTCTCTTGATTTATAAAATTAATTCTTTTTCAATTTACCCTGTGTAGGATAGTCCAGTGCACAGTTTATAGGCCAACTCTTTTTTAAAAGTATAATGTTACCCTCAGAATAAAAATGTTTCCTAGGATTAAATTGTTACATAGCCAGTTTAAATTCACAGGTGGAAGAATATGTCAACAGATGCACAATTTTGACTCCTGCTGTATTTTAGTAAGTTATTTCAACAGCAATTTTCATTTAGTTAAAAATATTTTTATTACAATTCAAGCTTAAATAAGCTCTGTGTCTGTCTGTTATGATACTTTCATTTGCTGGTCTTTCTTCTGAAGTCTTTTCTGAATAAAAAACAGATGGAATTCCAGAACTAGAAAATCTGTATGACTATTTGAGTTTCTTCTTTATAAAAGAGAGAGAGAGGAAACATCTAGAGATAACTTGAAATTAAATGAACCACTCAGAAATTTAATGTCTTGCGTCCATATCTTTTATGATATTTTTTGACCATTTTTTGAGTTTGTATATAATTTAATTGTAAAGTTACAGTATATGAGATTAAGGGACATAAACACACATCCTCTTTCAACAAGTGGATTATAGAGATACATAACACATAGTAATACACCAGCGATAGGACAAGGGTGGAGAGAAGAAATAGAACCAAGAAAAATGTTCAATACTATATTCATTGCCTACAAAATTGTTATAGATGGGCCACAAAATTGATAAAGAGTTCTCATAGACAACATTGAAAGGGAAACTTGTTCAGCAGCAGAGCCCATTGTTCACAAGCTGAAAGCAGATCCATTGCCCAGAAGAAGCACAAATATTCTTACCTAGTACAAATCTAGGCAGGAATTTCCTCAGGAAGTCAAATAAAGATGACACTGTCAGCTATTGAGATCCTCCTCCACCCCATAAATACAATAGCTAGGAAAAGTAACTTCCTAGCATCTCGTTAAAAATTAATGATATCACAGAACAAAAGGCAATATCTTTATTTATTTTTAAAAATAAAATAATTTCTGTTTGGAAGCTCAGCTCTCTGCTGCTCAGAGATGAGGCAAGATTAAAGGGTTAAAATAGGTAAGGTTAAAATAGGTAAAAATTTAAAAAGTTAAATTATTTTTTTAAAAGTTAATGGGTTATTGGGGTGGGGGGAAAACAAGATGGTGGCAGAGTGAGGAGCTCCTGGAGTTAGCTCGTCCTGCAGGGCAGTTGGTAATCACCCAGAGCTACTTAGAGCCTCTGTTTGGGGGCCCCAGGAGACCAGAAGGGTATCCTGCAACACCCTTGAAATTATGGAAGTAGGAGGCCCCCATCTGCAGAGAGGATTCCTGAGTAGAGCACTCCACGCCATGGAGGTCATTGCCCATGGTGTAAACTGCCTCTGGAACTATTCTATGGCTGGAGTTGGAAGCTCCATTTCCCAAAAAACAGGAGAGGAAGACACAGTGTGGCACCGATTTCAGCTATTGATTGGTGAATTTAATGGGCTAAAGTATAATCCTAAGATCAGCTAAACTTTGAGCCTGTCCAGGTCAGAAGGAGGCCGGTAGCCTCCATTTTGACTCTGCCCCCAGCCTGAGGGGAAGCAGGGCTGATTGAAAATCACAGTGCTGGTAAGGACTGGCTACTTTCCACCCAGGTCAGATTGCAGGTCTAGCCTAAACCCTAGTCCCACCTCTGGCAGGGAGGAAGCTGGGGGGACCTGTACAACCTCTCTGAAACTGCAAGTCATGCTGCAGAGGCCCGTGCCCATTCTACCCTAGCAGTGCATGCAGCTTCAGGAGTTATTCCATGGCTGGAGTTAGAAGTTCCATTACCTATAAACGGTGGAGGAAGAGACAGTTGTCCACTGACCTCAGCTACTGATTAGTGGACTCTGCTGGCTAAAGTATAATTCTAGAAACAGCTAGGGTTTGAGCCCGTTCAAGTTGGAAAGAGTCTGGTAGCCGCCATTTTGACTCTGCCCCTGGCATGAGGAGAAGCCTGGCTGAGACTGAAAAGCCATTGAAGTTAGGGACTGGCTTCTTTCCACCAAGATCGGATTGCAGCCCTAGCCTAAGCTTCAGCCCCACCTCCAGCAGAGAGGAAGCTGACGGGACCTGTACCAGGCTCTCCAGCCATATGCAAGTATTCTCTGCTGGCACAGACTGAATAGTCAGTCACCTGGGGCTGCATGCACGCACCCTAATAGGACAGGAGAGATGCTGGGTATCCTCAGCCTCTCTAGGCAACGGCAGGAGTTTTCAGCCCACATGAACTGGATTGTTGAATGCCTTCAAATCCATCTCTACCTCTGACCCCCAAAATGATAGAGGGAGCTGGTGTTCCCTCAGCCTTTCAGGGCAGCTGCAGGTGATTTTGGCCTGCACAAACTGGACCATTGGGCACCTTTGGCTCCATACTCATCCCCAGTAGGACAAGAGAAAGACTGTGTTTGCCCAGCCTCTCTGGGTAACTGCAGCTGCTTTGGGTCCACAAAGTCTGGAGTGGTGGGTACTTCTGGATCTACCCTCACCCCCAATAGGAAAGAAGGGGGCTGGTGTCCCCACAGACTCTCCAGACAATGGCAGGTACTTTTGGCATGCAGGAACTGATCTGTTGAGTGCCTGTAGATCCAACCTCATGCCTTAATAGGATAGGAGGGGGCAGGTGTTTCCTCAACCTCTCTGGGCAATGGTAGGTATTCTCATCCTAAAGGGATTGAACTGTTGGGCACCCATAGAACCACCTCTTCCAGCCAATAGGACAGAAGGGGGCTGGTTCTTCCTCAGCCATTCTGAGCCATGGTGGGTACTTTCAGCCTACAGGGACTGAACTGTTGTGCATTGGTGGTTCCATTTCCACCCCTAAAGGGCAGAATGGACAGTACTCCCTCAGCTTCTCAGGGCAACTGTAGATTTATTTGGCCCACACAGATTAGATTGTTGAGCACTCCAGAGGGTCAATTCCCAACCTGGCAGGGAGGGTTTCTGGTGCTATGTCAGTTTACCTGAGTAATTGTGGTCATTTTGGACCCACGTGGCATAGATTGCTCCCCGCCCAAGGTAGGGGAAGAAGGGGTATGAAGATTATCAGTCTCTCTTGGCAACTACAGACAGTCTTGTCCTGCCCAACTTGGATTATTTTACATGGCTGCAGTTCTGTCCCTACCCTTGACAGAGGAGAAAGGTGGGAGAAGCTTCATCAATTCCTGGAGCAACATGGGCAGCTTCAGTCTCCATAGCTTACAGTACCAACTACATCCTCGACTCCTACTATGCAACCAACAAGGGAGAAAACACAAGAAAGCCCAAAACTAAAGAGAGAAACTGCACCCAGAATAAATACATCTAACAATCCAGATG
>PVKH010001256.1:0-31383 GCA_004027955.1 Chaetophractus vellerosus | reverse complement strand
TGCCCGTGGGGGCTCAGCCCTGCCCGTGGTGGCTTTTTGCCTTGCCCACGGCGGCTCCGGCCCGCCCACGGCGGCTTGCCTTTCTCAAGGCCGTCTGCCCGCTCGGAGAGGTCCCCGGGAACCGAACCCGGGCCCGGGGCCTCCCATGTGGTACACCGGCGAGCTCTTTATCCACTGAGCTATCTAGCCGGGCCTGTTAGGTATGTTTTATTTCATTTAAAAAAAAATAAAGCCTTTGTAGGTTTACATAAAAGTAACACAGGAAGTACAGAGTTCCCATAAACAAACACTCACACACATAGTATTCCTTATAATTAACACTTTGCATTAGTGTGATACCTTTGTTACAATTGAAGAAACAATATTATTACAATTATACTTTTAATTTAAGTTTGCATTAGGGTTCACTGTTTGTGTCATATGGATCTATGTATTTTTAAAAAATTTCTAGTCTTGTAATATATATACAGCCTAAATGTTCCCATTTTAACCCTTTCAGGTATACAATTCAGTGGTGTTCATTACATTCTCAGTGCTATATTACCATCACCACCATCTATTACCAAAACTTTTCTATCTCTCCAAACAGAAACTCTGTACCAAGTAAGCATTAATTCCTATTCCCCGTGCACACCTGTATTCTAGTTACTGACTCTAAAAATTTGCTTATTCTAATTGTTTCATATAAGTGAGATCATACAATATTTGACTTCTTGTGCACTATTTCTCTATTTTTTCTTTTGTTTCCTATGCTTTGGGTATAAAGTCTAAGACACCATTGGCTACCACCAGGTCCTGAAGATGCTTCCCTATGTTTAATCCCAGGAGTTTGAGAGTTCAAGCTCTTATATTTATGTTTTTGAACCATTTTGAGTTGATTTTGTATTTGATTTGAGGTAGGAGGGGTCCTCATTCTTTATTTTGCAAATTGAGATCAATAGTCTCTTTATAGAAGAGGCTATTTATTCCTAAATGAGTGGTCTTTGCCTCCTTGTCAAAAATCAGTTGGCCATAAATGTGAAGTTTTATTCTGAGCTCTCACTTTGATTTTCTTTGTCTTTATGCCTGCCCTTGTGCCAGTACCATGCTGTTTTGACTTGTGTGACTTTGTAGTAAGCTTTAAGATTGGGATGCATGAGTCGTTCAACTTCATTTTTTTTTTTTTTTTTTTTTTTTTTTTTTTTTTTTTTTTTTTTTTTTTTTTTTTTTTTTTATTTTTCAAGATGGCTTTGGTTATTTGGGTCTGCTTACCCTTCCACATAAATTTGATGATTGGCTTTTCCATTTCTGCAAAGAAAATTGTTGGATTTTTTATTGAAATTGTGTTGAATCTTTAAATTGCTTTGGTTAGAATTGACATCTTAATGATATTTAGTCTTCCAGTCCATGAACACAGAATGTCTTTCCATTTATTTAGGTCTTCCTTTATTTCTTTTAGAAATGTTTTTAGTTTTCTGTTTATAAGTCCCTTACATCCTTGGGTAGATTTATTCCAAGATATTTGATTAGTTTAGTTGCTATTATGAATGGAATTTTTGCATTGAATTCTTCTTCCAATAGACCATTGCTCGTGTATAGAAACATCACTAAATTTTGAGTGTTGATATTGTACCTCACCACTCTTCTGAATTCATTTATTAGCTCTACAAGCTTTGGTGTGGATTTTTCAGTATTTTATGTATATAGGATCATATCATCTGCAAATGGGGAAAATTTTACTATGTTCTTTCTAATTTAGATGCCTTTTATTTATTCTTCTTTCCTAATTGATATGGTAAGAACCTCCAGTACAATTGACAATGGACATCATTGTTTTGTTCCTGATCTTAGAGGGAACATTTACAGTCTTTCCTCATAAAGTAGGATGTTAGTTGTGGGGTTTTCATATATGCTTTTTGTCACGTTGAGGAGTTTCCTTCTATCCCTAGTGTCCTAAGTGTTTTTTATCAAGATGGGGTTCTAGATTTTGTCAAATGTTTTTTTTTTCCTTCGTTCTATTTATATGGTATATTACATTAATTGATTTTCTTATGTTCAACCAAATCGCTATAGAAATTTTTGAATAGAGTATTTGATAGTTCAATAATATTTATTATTATTCAGGGTTTTTGCATCTATATTCATAAGAGAAATTGATCTGTAATTTTCTTTTCTTGTGGAATCTTCATCTGGCTTGGTATGAGGGTGATATTGGCCTTATAGAATTAGTTAGGGAGTATTCCCTCTCTTCAATTTTTTGGCACAGTTTAAACAAAATTGGAGTTAAGTCTTTTTGGAATGTTTGGTAGAATTCCCCTGTGAAGCCATCTTGAGCTGTTCTTTGTTAGGAGGTTTTTGATTACTTGTTCAGTCTCTTTAATAGTAATTGAGATCTTCTATTTCTTTTTGAGTCAATGTAGGTATTATATACGTTTCTAAGAATTTTTCCATTTCATCTAGGTTATCTAATTTATTGACATATGGTTTTTAAGGTATCCTTATTTTAGCAAGGTTAGTAGAAATGTTCCCCTTTTCATTTATGTTTCTTATTTTTGTGTCCTCTCTCTTTTATCCTTTGTCAATCTAGATAAAGGTTTGTCAATTTTATTGGTCTTTTCAAAGAATAAACTTTTGATTTTGTTGATCCTTTCTATTATTTTTTCTTTCTTTTCTTTTTCATTTATCTCTTCTCTGATCATTTTTATTTCCTTCCTTCTGCTAGCTTTGGGTTATTTTGCTCTTGTTACACTAGTTCTTCCAGTTTTGAAATTAGGTCACTGATTTAAAGCCTGTCTTCTTTTTTAGCACAAGAAAGTTCTTTTTAGATTCATAAATTTGCCTCTCAACACTGCCTTTGCTGTACCATATTAAGTTTTGATATGTGGTATTTTCATTTTCATTTGCTTCAAAATATTTCCTAATTTTCTGTGTGATTTCCTTTTTAAAACATTGGTTGTTTGGAGTATGTTGTTTAATTTCCATATATTTGTTAATTTTTCATTTCTTCCTTTGTTATTGATTTCTAGCTTCATTCTGCTGTGGTCAGAGAATATACATCATATTATTGTTATATTTTTTAATTTATTGAAACTTGTTTTGTGACACAATATATGGTCTATCCTGGCAAATGGTCCATGTGCACTTGAGAAGAAGAATGCGTATCCTGTTTTTGTTGAGTCAAGTGGTCTCTATATGTTTGTTAGGCCTAGTTAGTTTAAAGTATCATTCAAATCTTATTTCCTTATTAATCTTCTGAGTAGATGTTTCATCCATTATTGTGAGTGGTGTATTAAAGTCTCCTACTATTAATGTAGAACCATCAATATATCCTTCAAATCTGTCAGTATTTGCTTCATATATTTTGGGACTGTGCTGTTAGGTGCATGTGTATTTATAATTGTTAGATTCATCCTCTTGAATTGTCCCCTTTATCAGTAAATAATGAACTTTTTGATCCTCATAATTGTGTTTGACTTAAATTGTACTTTATCTGATATTAGTATTGCCACCCAGCTCTCCTTTGGTAATTACTTACATGGTATGTGTTTTTTCCATCCTTTCACCATCAGCCTACCTGTATTTATTAATTTAAGGTATGTTTCTGGAAAACAGCGGGTAACCAGGTCATGCTTTGTTATCCATTCTGCCAATCGCTGCCTTTTGACTGGAGAGTTTAATCTATTTACATGTAAAGTTACTACTTACACAGAACTCTCTTCTGCCATTTTGCTATTAAGTTTCTGTATGTTTTAAACCTTTTTTTGTCCCTCACTTCTGCTAATGCCTACTTTGATATTTATTTGATTTTCTATTGTGCCATTTTTGAGTGCCTTCTCATTTCTATTTGGATGTATTTTTCATCTGTATTCTGTGTGGTTACCAAAGGGTTAAAATTTTACATCCTCAGGATAAAACAATCACATTTGGTTTGATACTAACTGAACTTCTATGCACATATACTTTCCCTATACCCCTTTGTCCTCACCACCTTTTTTTTGTACTTGTTATCACTTATATCTTTGTACCTGTTATGTCCAAAAACATAGATTTATCATTACTTTTTATACATATGCATTTTAGAACCTGTAGGAAGTAAGAAGAGTAGTTGCATACCAAATAATATACTACAATAATACTGGCATTTATAATTATCCAAATGAACACCTTTACCTTTGGTTTTTATTTCTTTATGCTGCTTTGAACCACTCACTATCTAGTGTCTTAGTGTCCTTTACTTTCAGTCTGTTAAAGAAAAGAAATTCCCAAACAGATTGAATACTGATTTCTCATCAGGAACTATGGAGGCTATAACACAATGGCTGAAATACTTAACACACTGAAAGAAAACAACAGCCAGTCAAAACTTTTATATCCAACAAAACTTTCTTTCAAAAATAAAAGAGTGAATAAAATGTTCTCTAAACAAAACCTGAGGGAGTTCATCATCATTAACCATGCTTTACTAGCAGTACTAAATGGAGTTATTGTTGAGTCTTAAGGGTTCCTTATATATTTCTGATGCATGTTCTTTATTGGATATTTTTCTACAGGTATTTTTCCCTGTTTGTGGCTTGTCTTTTCTTTCTCTTAAAAGTGTCTTTCACAGAGCAAAGGTTTACACTTTTCATTATGCTCAACTTACCAACTCTTTTCTTATATAAATTGTGCTTTTGTTGTTTAATCTAAAAAGCCATTGACAAACCCTAAAGTTGCCTAGATTTTCACTTATATTATCTTCTAGAAGTTCTATAGTTTTATATATTGAAATATTTAAATTGATTTTTAAGAAAGTTGTAATGTCAGTTTCTAGATTCTTTGTTTTTTTGTATATGTATACTCAAACTTTTGAAAAGAAATTATACTTTTCCTGTTTAATTACCGTTGTTTCTTCATCAAGGTAAAGTTGGCTCTATTTTTGGGGTCTATTTCTGGGCTCCCTAATCTGTTCCGTTGATCTATTTGTTTATTATTTTTGAAAATATCATGTTGTTTTTATTATTGTATCTTAATACTCAGGCTTGAACTTAGGTATTATCAGTCCTCCAATTTTATTCTTCCTCAGGACTATGTTGGCTGTTTCATCTTTTCCCTTTACATATGAACCTTAAAATAAGTTTTTCAGTATCTACAACATGACTCTATGGGATTTTGACTGGTGTTGTTTTGAATCTATAAATCAAAGTGGGGGAAATGGACATAATAACAATATTGGATCTTCCTATCCATGAAGCTGGAATATCCCTACGTTTATTTAGCTCTTTTTAAATTATTTAATCAGATTTTTGTATTATTCCTCAAATTGATCATTTTCAAATTTTGCTAGATTTATACCTAAGTATTTCTCTTTTTTATGCTATTATAAATGGTATAATGATTTTAATTTTAATTTCTATTGTTCATTACTAGCATAAATGAAAGACTTTGGTACTTTAATGTTTTCTTCTGTAGCCTTGCTATAATTACTTATTAGTTCCATTCCAGGGGGACTTCTTTCTCCTGATACTTTGGTATTTTCTACATAGATAATCATATCACCTATGAACAAAGACAGTTTTATTTCTTCCTTCCTAAGTTGTATGCCTTTTATTTTATTTTCTTGTCTTATTGCATTGGTTAGAATATCCAGTAATATGTTGAATAGGAGTGATGAGAGTGAATATCCTCATCTTTTCCTGATTTTAGGGGGTGATATCTAGTTTTTTACAATTAAATATGGTGGATTTTTGTACATGTTTTTTGTTAGGTTGAGGGAGTCCCACTTGGTTCCTAATTTTCTGAGAATTTTTATCAGGAATTGGCAATGGATTATGTCAGATGCTTTTTCTGAATCTATTGATTTAATCATAACTTCTGTTTTAGCTTGAATGAAATACAGTAATTAATTTTGAAAGTTGAACAATCCTTGCTTACTTGGAATAAATTCCCATTGGTCATGGGGCATATATATTATTTTACAGTGTTGGATTTGATTTGCTAATACTTTTGAGTATTTCTATATATATAAATGAGAGATACTGCTCTGTAATTTTCCCTTCTTATATTGGTCATTACCCTGTTTTGGTATTAGAAGAATATTGGTCTCATAAAATGAATTAGGAAGTGTTCCTTTTTTTCTACTTTCTGGAAGATACTGAGGATAATTGGTATCATTTCTTTTTTAAAACTTGATAGAATTCACAAGTGAAGCCAACTAGGCCTGAAACTTTCTGTTGGAAGATTATTAAATTTTGATTCAAATTATTTAATAAAAATAATCCTATTCAGATGATCTATTTCTCCTTGTGTGAGTTTTGGCAGATTGTATCTTTCAAGGGGTTGGAATGTTTCACCTAAATTATCGGATTTGTGGGTATAGCATTGTTCATGTATTCTTTTATTATCATTTAATGTCCATGAGATCAGTAGTGATGGCCCTTCTTTCTTTTCTGATATTAGTTCGTTTTCTTTTCTTCTTTTTCCTTTGTTAGCCTGGCAAGAGGTTTACCAATTTTACTGATTATTTCAAAGAACCAGCTTTTAACTTTGTTGCTTTTCTCTATTGATTTCTTTTTCCTGAAAATGTGGTACCTTCTAGAGAAAGACAAATTGCATTTCAAAGGAAGAAGTAGAAGGAAGATACATGGAAAGAAGAGCTTATTTACCAATACATATAGTGGATATTTATTGAGACAAATGTTTAAAGACCTTTTAGGTTGAGTGAAGAGTTTTAGATTTTATCTTACTGCAATAGAAAAAGAATTAAAGAGCTTATGTTGGAAGAGACATTTGCTCTTATCTGTATTTTAAATATAGCGTTCTGATTAGTGGGTGAATATTAGAAGAAGGCAGGAATGGAAATGACAAAAGTATTTACTAGAGTATTGGAGAGGTTAGGTGAGAGAAGGTGTGGTTTCAATTAGTATATTATAGATGAACATAAGTTGATATATTAGAAATGTATTTTGATTCCAGGTGATATCGTTTGTCCAATCAATATCAAAAAATTCACCAAATCTAAAAGAAGATGATGGATATCATGACTTCAAGGGGCAGACAAATGACTTGAAAGAAGTTACTGATGAACTAGATTTAATTATGATTCAGAAGTGGTAGAATATACACAGTTTTCATTTCAGAAAACTCTTTTGAGGTACTTTACTTAATTTTCAGTTACCGTGTGTATTCACAATTATGTCAAATGTACTTTTTACTTTGTAAGTGCATATGTATGTATTTTTTTACCAATAAGAATTTTTTATCATCACCATTTAAACTTTTAAACAGGTCATTTAGTAGTTCTCATTTATTAGTTTTCTATTTTAACACCTTTTTCTGTATCCCCAGAAGGAATTCCTGAACTATTTTATTCAATATGAAATTCTGTTATTTCTTTCCATTCAATTTAACATTTACAGGGTTAAGAGTCCCAACTGCATCACCATATCCATTCAAAGGAAAAACCAGAACATGCATATTAATTACACAGATTTTCCAAAAGAAAACACAGCATAATCCATAGTCCAGGCAATCTCTTATATGTATGCATGGACACACGCACACATGCACACACACAAACACAAGAGCTACAAAAGCTCTGCTAGCTAATTAGATAAAGAATGCTTATGATCCTCCTAGAAAGGGGAGCAAGGACATGTCCTAGACATAGGTCTTCTTTTTGCGTGTAATTCCAATAAATATCTAAATGCCAGTTTGGTTTTAGTATAGGTCAAGTGGGTTGTCTAAGTGTTTGCTCTATAGGATAAGCCAAATCTAATGTGTGTTTGTGTATGTGTGTGTTTAATCAGCCCATCTTCTTTGTTGCTCTTTTGAGCAGCCTTAGAAAGCATGTGTTTTGACTTACCATATCTTGACTAGCTTCTCTTTTCCTTCACCTTTCAAGGATAATGTACATTCATTCTTGTGGTGTTTAGTTATTTGTTTGTTTTTCCTCCAAACAAGTTTGGAAGTGCCTAGTTTCCATGCTAGAAATTTCTTATTGTAGTAAATTCAGTCTTTTTCAAGACATTGTAATGACCATTTTACCCAGTTTTACTTGATAGTCTTTTTTTTATTATAAAAGGTAGCGATGATAAAAGAAATAAAGAAAATTTTAAACAAAATTATATTTAGAGTCTCTCCCAGCATCTGTACAGCATGATTATGGTGAGCAAACTTAAATCTTAGGAAATTGATAAAAAGGGCATTGAAAAGAAGGTTGTTTATATATTTTGAAAACAAATTTATGAGATGTGAAAACACCAGATATATTAAACAAAAAGAAGTGAAGGGACAATATTAGGCTCATAACTTCAGGGAATCAATATTGTAATTCTATTCAGTCATTTACAGACTTATACATAGCCATACCTCACCCCTTCCTGGCTAAGATCCTAGGCATATGCGTTAGCAATACAACAAGATAAAGTTGAAGAGTAACATATGTTTCTCTTTTTTTTTGAAAAGGAAGAGTAAAGTTTTTAAAGCCTCATCTGATTGATGGTCAGTTTATTTTATGCCAGCTTTGACTTCAGTAGTTTTAAGGATAATTTACATGACCTCAGTGAATGGATTGACAGTTCATAATACTTAGACCAAGGACACTGGACCTGCATGAAATTGGATATTGACCTTGCTTGGATGATTCCATGGATGCCCTCAGAAGTTGCTTATGATGATGAAACGGCAATTTTCAAAATCCTTTGGAATTCATTGCTCTGGAACAATGAACTGTACTCTTGTTCATCCCAATTCAGAGTGGGTCATGACAGACTTTGATTGTGAGTGAATGCATATAACCGATAAGACTGTCATAGGTGCAAAAGAGTTTGAATAATTCATTTTTTTTTACAGATATGGAAAGATAGTTCCAAATATAAGTCCAAAAGTGTCCTGGCATGATGTGGAAGACTTCACTTTCCCTATCAGCCAGCTCTCTTAGATATTTTGCATGCCTCATTCCCAGGCATCACTGTGGAAAAGGTAATGAATGTCCTGTCATTACTCAGAACAAATGGTGATTTATTTATTGAGACACATGTTCCTGAGTTGGGCAGAGGAGAGAAAAATTTATAAGGCCTGGTGCCTCATTGACTACATACTTTTAATAATTTAGCAGATCTAACTCAACAAACAGGAGCTAACTCAAGGTAAGTAGAGGCTTATAACAGTCACTGGACTGTGAAGCTGAGCTCATTTAAGTGTGATTCCCATATCAAGAAGCTTGCATTGTTACAAAGATAGTTTGTGGCAGATTGATAACATTAATGGCTCCAATATTTTACTTCTTCCTATTTAGTTGCCCTTGCCATGTAACTTTGTAGAATTCTTCTCTGGCTCTATTAAGCCATGAGACTCTCTTTGCCCAAAGTAATAATTCTAAATGTGATATAAGCAGTTTGAAAGCTTTCCCACATACCCATTTGCTATTTTTGATCTTTTTCATCTCTAAGAGAATTCCAAGCTAGGCTGCTGAAAGAAGAGAAACACTTGGTCTCCATTGTCCCAGATGACAACAGCCAAGCACCAGACATGTAAGTGAGCCCAACCATGACCACAGAAGTTACCCAGCCAAGCCCAGGTAAATTGTCTACCTGAAGCTTCATGAGCTGCACAAAAGCTTATCGTTTTATGCGCTGAGTTTGGGGTGATTTGTTAAGCAGTTTTGTGTGTAGAGTATTATACATGTGAAGTCTCTTTAAATTGGAATGTTGGCCATTATGTGTGCAGACTATCTACACCTAGACAAAATGTGTGATATTGTGGGTGATTGTATGATTTTCTACTATTTTTCTGCTTTTAAGTTTTCCCTTATGCAGGTTTATTTATATCTGCACTTCTGTGGTACAACTTGTGTGGCCATACCTCTCCATTTGACCACATTTGTGTGTGAGTGTGTGTGTGTGTGTGTGTGTGTGGTGAGCAAGAGAGAGAGAGAGAGATTGTAAATATAGTCAATGTTCTTTATAGAAAATTAGGACAATAGCAAAGAATTTTAGAAACAAGAAATTTCATACTCACCTTTCGACTCAACACCAAGAGAAAATGTATATTTTCTTGTGTTTCATCCTTGTCTCTTTTATGCAGAGATGAAAATAGATAAATAACAGGTTTTATTAGTCTTTGTTTTAAAGTATTTATTTACTAATTCAAGAAATATTTATTGTGAATCCATCATATGTGGAGCACTGTTGGAGATACTACCTTTGAATGAAACTATGTACATAGCTTTATATCATGTTTTTGTTTAATATGATTTCATAGGTAGTTTCTAATTTTTAAATTATTTTAAATATTCTTTTCAAGTTTATATATCTGTAGCCCATTAACTGTGGGTCATTTATATTTAATTTATATAAGAACCAGAAACGCACTTTTATACTATGCTATCAATACCTATGATTTTGTAGGTCATACTAATTCATTCCTGGTAGAACTGGTCAGACTGGTCATTTTCTAAGATCGGTCTCAAGGGCACAAGCTTTTTTGTTGTTTTACCTAAAGCAACCATGACTGAATCCAAGATGAAATAATTGGAGAATATTTGTATTCAATGTAGAAAAGCCACAAATAGTATTCCAGCCCAAAGGATTCCAAAGAGCAAGTCTGAACTTTAGAACACAAAGGCGCAAGGCCGGGCTTAAAATGAAGAGTGTTGTACTAAGGGTTCCATCCAGATATTTAGTACTTTTTTCTATCTCTGCTTTGATAAGAATCAGGTCAAAAACTTGTCTGTACTCACCAGAGAAAGTGCCACTGATACATCATTAGACTTCTCGCTTCTTAGTTTTGAAACTGAATAAAATTAGACTAAGCTGTTTCCCATTTCTATTTTGGTGACAGCCAGTTGATAAATTTATATCTGTTTATAATGACTGATTATAGCATTTACAGTTGAATAGGGACTCCTCTTAATTACTTGGACTAAAATAGTTAATGTGTACTGAGGAGTTCCCTGGCTAAGGGAAGAAGATACAAGATAAATCAACCTTACAATATCCCCTGGTACTAAGACTAGTTTTCCTGTTTGGATACAGAATATTTTGATTGACACAACAGTCATTTCAATCACAAAATAGCTATAAGCTATTTTGCGTTCTTTCTCATTCATGTAACAGTTTCTCTGTGGCATTTGCAACAAATAGAGTTCTTGAACATTTATTTCCTTATAATCACGGAGAAATTTGCAATTGGATTTTGGTAATCAGTGGTTAACAAAAACTATTACAAATCATTTAAGGTATACTTTACTTATGTTTGTTGTTGTTGTTGTTTGTTTGTTTTTTACATTAAGCTTCCTCTTTTGTTCTGTATTTTCATTGGAAAGGGATTGAAGGGAAACTTAATTTCATATTTCTGATAGTTTACCTCTATTGACATTATAAATCCTGCTGTCAGTCTGACAGTAATCCTCCTTAGCATGGATGATTCAAAGAAATGCTTGGAACTGTAATAAATTGCAGCAAGAATTTAAACTAAAAGACTAGCCTAGAAATTTGTTTTTCTAAATGAATGAGGACATTTTGAAGCATGAATAATAATGTGCTAAAGTCTGAGCAAAACATAAGGGATAAAGTTGGCCCATAATATTATGAAAAAGAACAAGGTCAGTCATGTGAATTAACAAGGTAGAGATTTATTATGAAACATTGAACTTGGCAGGCAAACAGACTAGCTGGAATCTTTGATGGTCAAAGGCATCACTAGTAGGGACTAATTCAAAACTGAAGGTCTTAGTAACTGAATTATTGAATCTAAATCAATTCTGTACATACTATTGTGTCATACTGTGAAATTACTTTTCTAAAGTTATTGGAAGCAAGCTTTTCTCTGCTCTTTTAAAATTTAAGCATAGTCTCCAGAAAAAGAAAATGAAGAATATATTTCAAGCTTAACCCCTTGCCTAAGACATATCTGGAAATCATAATTCTAAATGGTTAGGGACCATTGAAACTAAACACAAATAATTTACAGTATATTATTCCAAAGTATTCCAGGGTGAAAAAACGGTTTCTTAAACTGCACTTGATTTTATTCATTTGGCAATGTTTGTAACTTAGCCAGCCAAAAAAATACCCACATCAAGCAGAGTAACAAACAATAAATGCATAATAAGGATCTTTGGTATTGAATTAAATTGGTTTGTCATTAAAGATATCTGAGACTGAATAAGAGCAATAAGTAGAGGTGTTCATCATTAGAATATACAGATGTCTCTCATATTAAGTTTTTCTCATTCTGGAATTCGTTCACTATGATAGGTTAAATATAACAATAAAATTAAACATATTATTAAAGATACTTTCAAGCATATTTAGGCTTTAATGGTAAGCATACCTCTATATAGTAATATTGTGAATATATTTTTATATAAATCACCAAATACAACATTTTTCCCAACAGAACACAAAAAAATGGCTTAATGTTAGAAAATTACATAAACATTGCAAATTATCTAAATATCAAGAAAATTGGCTTCAAACAGGATTTTATTTGAACTGAGGCTCAATAAGAAGTTTTAAAGTATTACTTAAAATATACATAGTAGCAAAGTGGAAAAATTCAACAATTTTCACTCTCTTGATTAAAAAGGGCAATAATTACATATTAAATGTGTAGAACTAAGAAAAAGAAAGCATCCAAAATTCTAATAACCAGGTTAACGATGCACTGTGTATCTTGATATTTACAAACTTGCCTTAAGTTGGCATCTTTTCTATAGAGCACATCATTGATTCACTATGCATTCCAGTTATTTAATTCAGAAATTTATAAAATTTAAGAAGTAATTTATCTTAAATGCATGATCTGATATATTGAAAGAAGAACATATAGCAAAAAAATGGTATTCCATTTGTATTTATATTGGAAAGACAACCTTAATCTTCTCTATAATATTTAGGTATTTTCCATGAGCGTCGAAAGAATTGCCCATTTAATGTTTATTCTACAAAGACTGTTTCTGATAGTTTTATTCTGCATGCAAAAATTTGTTAATTAATTAGTTCAATCAGTATGCCAGTGAAAACTCAACTAGCATCAAATAAAACTATGAGAGTTCACATGAATTGCTTTTATATACTTTTCTTTAAGAAATCATTCTCTCTATACTCATATAAATGATCCAGAGATGATATTTCCAATAACTAGAACTCAACTCTTCTGTTGTTATTTTTCCTACCCTTCCTGACCTTCTCATTTTCACTGCATCCTAGGCTTTCTCAGTACCATTAAACTACAAAGTATCCTTAATCTTAATTTCAAATATCCCATTTTCCAAATACTACTTTCTATCTTTCCTGCTCACTGTATCAACTGCAACAATCCTCAGAACCTTCTAGGACATTGACCTTGATTGAACCACTTTTTCCAGTCTTTCTCCCCATCACATCTTCACTCCTCTCCTTCCTCAGTCTGAATTACATGATCAATCATTATCATTGCTGCATTCATACTTTCCCCATCCTATTTTTCTACAATCATTTAATTATAGGCTCTTAAAACACAACCCTATTTAAATGCAATGTTGCTTGCCCCTGTGCAACTTACCTGCCTGGAAGGTAACAAATCTGCATACTTCAAACTTTTCTGAATGGTCTACTTTGAATTCATGACTCATTAACTGTTGGAGGATATGACGTTGAATCATGTCTTCCACAAAATCATGTTCAGGTCCCAATCCCCAGTCCTGCAGATATGAACCCATTTGTAAATAGAACTCTTGAAGTTATTTTTAGTTAAGGTGTGCCCAAACTGAATGAGGATGGTCCTTCATACAATATGTCTGAAGTCTTCACAAACAAAAGGAATTGGACACAGAAAAAAAACACAGGAAGCAGCGAGAAGCAGGAAGTCAATGGAACCGTAAAGAGGAAGAAGATATCACCATGTGCATTGCTGTGTGACAGTAAAGTCAAGGATTAAAGTTTGCTGGCAGACCCACCCAGAAAACCACAGTCTTCAGGGAGAAATCACTAGCTTGCTGACAACTTAATTTTGGATTTCTCCTATCCTCAAAATCTTGAACCAAAAAATTCCCGCTATTTAAGCCAAACCATTGTATGACATTTATTTTAGCAGCTGAGGATCTAAAACACTAACAACAAGTGGACCCACAATGCTTCGATGCAACCATTCTATATATCCATTGTCTATGTACCCTCCAACTCTCCTCATTGAATATAATATACATTCTGTCTCTTCAAACCTCAAGCACCAACTACACTCTCCTTAAGCTCAGTCAATGGTTCTATTTTACCAGTAAAGTAAAAGCAGTAAGAAAATGTGTCCAGGTTTCCACCACCTCATTCATCTTCTACCTTCACCTATGCCTGTCTAATACCTCCTTTTTTGCTACTATAAGTAAATAGTCAGTGTCTTTACCTAGGTATACTCTGCTTATGAAATAGATCTTATGTCTCCTGACAAGTCAAGAATTTTGCAAGAGACCTACATTTCATCTTGAACCTCTTTTCTAACATACTTCACATTTGATCCTTCATTGAATCTTGTTTTCTCTGTCTTGGCATTATATCTAGAATCTGACCAGTTTCCACTAACAGCTTACCACCACACTGGTCCACCCATTATCTTCTTTTGAATGTATAATTATAATGGTTTACTAACTGGACTATCTGCTTTTGTCTGCTTCTGCTCTAGGCCTCTTTTAGTCTATTATTAAAAATGCAACTGTACACATATGTTGAATTTTAATTCAGCTAATATTGCTGGTATAATTCACTGTCTACTTAGAAGACAAAAACCACATAGTAATTGGAACAGGAAAATTTTAATGTAAAGAATTATTAACTATTTCATAAAATTATAGTAATGAAGGACTTACAAAAAAAGAAATACAGAAAATTAGCAAACATACAAAGCAGCCACTTTATCTCATAGATCTGAAACAAAGCACTCAAGGGAGAACATCACCACCCAACCCCACCTCAGATTTGAGAATGAGACTTTGTTGGAGAGGGCATAGCCATGACTCAGTGCATACTGGAGAAGTTGCTGAGGTGCTGCACTGGCAGCAATTCCCGTGATGCTTTGCCTGGTTACGCTGTTAGCCACCATAAGCTGCAGAGCTGAGGACTAGAGAAGTTGAACTTGTAGTAGTAACTGGGCACCAGAAAACTGCTCACACACTGCAGGAGCTGGGTGATGGAGAAACCACATGTATGGTGCTGGAGAAGTCTTTTCCACTGAAGGAGAGAGACCAGGAGGCACCAAATGCCAGATTCTTCCAGCATTTCTTCAGTGCCCTAGTGACAAATCTTACCATCATATAAGTTGGCAAAGGGAACATTTAGAGGACCCTCTTCAGTTACCACAGAGCAGGAAATGAAGGGTGAATTTGGGAGCAGAGAAGCAATAAAATGATAACTGGCTCATCACTTTTTGGTCATATTTTCCCAGTGACTTCTCATCTCCCTCAGAATAAATACTAAAGTATCTTAATTTAACTGATAAGGCCTTATGTGTTGTCTTCTCTGTTAACCCTCTGAACTCATGTCTTACTACTCTCCTCCTCTCTCACGTTCCTCCAAAAACACAGACTTTCTTATTTTACCTCTTTGTCTAATTTTACCTATTTTACACTTTGTCTCAGGGGATTTTTGTATTTCCTGTGCCCTCTAACTGGAATGTTCCTCACTCAAATTTCTATATGATTTATGTTTTCGCTTTCTTTCAGGTCTTTACTTAAAAGTCACATTCTCAGTAAACCTTTCCTGGTCAGTCTATCTAAAATTCCAAACCCCTCATGCTGTTCCACGTGATACATAAAACACCCCTGAGCATCTTCCTTGCTTTGACATTATCCTTAGCACTCATCACAAGTTAACACACTGTATTTGCCATTGCCTTATTTCATTTCTATTTCCCCAACAGAAATGTAAGTTCTGTGGTGGTAGGGATTTATGTCTATTTTCTTTTTCCATTATCACATCGCTAACACCTAGAAAATCACATGGATCATAGGCATTCAACAAATACTACTTAATAAATGAATGAAAAAAAATTGCCTGAGTAGTGAATTTCCTCTTCACCTCACCCCAGTCTTACTACAGGAGATTAAATATGTCTCCAGAGCCAATTATTTCTGGATGTGTGCACTTATTTTCTAATAGGGCCACATGTTGTTTGTGTAAATTTTCCTCAATAGGGATGTAAGCCCCAAGGAAAATAAGATGTTACTGAAATAAGAACACATCTCAAATATGGTTGTGCTCTACCTTAGGCTACACAGTATCACAGCAGTTATCCAAAAATATCAATAAATCTCTAGAAGCTTGTAATTAGGAAATGACTGAAATAAATGTTTACATTCATAACTAACTCCAAAGATCATGCATTTAAACCAATGCTGTCCTTCCTTGGAGTTATTTTCTTAATGTCCTTTTTCACTATCATGTTTAAACTCCATGAAGGGATGAACTGTATATGTCTTGATTATGTATTTCCCTGTAATACTTAACCCTTGGCCTGATACATATTTGTTCACAGTGTATTTACTATAAATACAAATGACTGCACGGCTTAGATTTTATCACCTATCGTGATTGTTTCAAACTGTTATTGCAAGCCCAGTATTCATGAATTGTGCTTAGGTAGTATGGGGAATTAAACACTTAGATTTTATGCTTCTGTGCTCCACTTGAGTCCTATTAAACGAACTGGAGTACTCATCCTTTGGATAATTCTGAGATTTGATGATAACAGCTCACACCTCCACCCATCCATTGAGTAGAGCAACAAACAAGTAATGACAAGTTAATTTAAGGAACTTCTATTCAGAAAAGAGCAATGATTCATCTAGATTAGAATTGCCCTTTGTTCCATATTTCAGTTTGCCTTTCCTCCCTACAGGGCCTGAGCCAGCATAACTATCCAAGAACACTTTGAGTATCTTTTTTGCAGACATGTGATGCTGCATAAGACACCTTGGAGCAAGGGGTTAATTTTATACCAAAAGTGTTGGACATATAATAATAGAATCCACTCTTACTAATACAAAACAAAAGCTGTTGGCCTGAGAAAGCTTTGGAACAACATCTTGAAGATGTAACTGAGGTGCCATCCTGAAATGATACCCATTCAGGAACAGCACTGTCCTTCAGGATTCTGTACATATCTCAGACCATTGGCCATTATATGCTTCTGTGTTTCTGTGTAGTAAAGAATTTAACCTTGCTCAAAGAGAGGTCTAGCCTTTGCCTTTGGATACTGAGAGGTAATCTCTAATCCCTTGGAATGCCATGCTATCTAAGAATGTCTTTGGTTACTTGGAAACTTTTAGAAATGCTAGATAATCTAACAAAGTGATTTAGGGTCTGTGCTTTGGGTGACACAGAAATAGGTTGGCCTCCAGAGACTGAAGTCAGCCTCATGCATGACCAAAACGGTTTATGTGACCAAGCTTCAATTAAAAACTCTGAGCACCAAGGCTCAGGTGATCTTCACTCATTGGCAATAATCTGTGTGTATTGTCACAATTACTTGCTGGAAAGTTATCACTGCTTGCAACTCCACTAGAAGAGGACAGTGGAAGATCTGCACATGGAAATTTCCTGAACCCTGTCCCATGCATTCTTCCCTTGACTGATACTAATCTGTATTCTCTCACTGTAATGAACCATAACCATGAGTATAATAGTGAGTTCTGTGAATTCTTCTAGTGAATTATCAAATCTGAAGTTGGTGTTGGGTGCCCCCAAATTTGCTGTTGATATCAGAAGTGAGGGTTGTCCTAGGAACTGTTCCCTTAACTTTGCAGTCATCAAGAGTTAAAACTTATGATTCTGAGAGCTAAGGAACTAAAATACTAGTGACCTTACTCACCATTAGTCCTGAGTTTCCAACTGAGGAACTGTGCTTCATGTCCACTCATCTTGTCCAGATCCTGTGGATCCTGGTTGCTAGAGAGGGGTACTTCCACCAGGTGACACATTAAATGACCACATTAAAAGCTACTACTGCCTTCCAGCAATTTTGGACTTCTTGTGCCTCTAGCCTAGCAGCCACAGAAAGGAGTTACCTGAGTGGTATAACTGAGGAAGGGAGGAATATTTTTGTCTGTCAAGTTGATACACTGAGAAAGCTCTTGGTATTCCCATGCCCAGATTTACCTGTAAATGGGTAATTATAGCAACCATTTTCTCATAAGAGCTTTTTAGTCAGAGTTTCAGATACCTAGAGATTCATTCCACAAGACTATGTGTAGAAGTGATAATAAAGGCAAATGGGAATCTAGAATGGGTAAAGCAAGATTGAGATAATGAATATCTGGAATAAGGAAGTCATTCTGTTTGGCTCGAGACTTTTCAATTTTAGCACAGAAAGACCCACCTCTTGAACCCTCTTAGTTCTGGTAACCTGGGATTAGTCACTACCAGTTAGGGTTAAAGTAAAGGATTGGGGGCTCTAGTTAGTCCCAGTGAATTTCCCCTTCTAAGTTCCTCAGAAATTGTGATCCACCAAAGTCCTGGAAAAGCTGTGACTAAATAGAGTAAAGTTAATATAAGAAGCCAGGCAACTAAAAATCTAAGAGAGGGAAGGATGAATAATAAATTACCAATATAACTGAAAGTTCCTGAAAATTGCCATTCAAGTTAGTGATTAACTGTTTATAATTATTTTGTGATACTTCATATCTTATAATGACAAATTAATGTTGAAGCAACTGTTCTACACTGCTTGATGATATCGATCTGAGGCTCTTTGGCTGCTTTAATTGAATAGGCCATTAATATCAAGAAAATTATCTATTTTATGAATTAGTTCAGTTGATTGAATGGATAAATTATCGGTGTCATATTTTGAGAACTTCTCTAAATGTTGCCTTCTGCTTGTATTGGTTTTCATGAGTTTGTGGTCATACATTTTTCCTGGAAAGATCAACCTGCAGTTCATGTTATTGGCAAGAATCCCAGGAGAAGATATAAAAGCAGTAATTAAACACAAATAAATAGCTATATATGATAATAGGGGATATATATGTATGTATATATGTATGTATGTATATGTGTATATAGAGGAAGCCTACATTTATAATACTGATATTTTAAAAATAGAATAGAAACTGATAATATGAATCCTAAACTAACAATTTACCTTATATTTACATGACAAATTTTATATTCAGTTATGACTATCAAAAAGTTGTGGGGGGCCGGCTGTATAGCCCAGCGGATAGGGTGTCGGTTTACCACGTGGGAGGCCCTGGGTTCGGTTCCTGGGGCTCTCCGGGTGGGTGGACCGCTTGAGAAGGCAAAGCTGCCATGGGTGGGGCAGAGCCACCATAGGCAGGGCAAAAGCCACCACGGGCAGGGCAAAGCCACCACAGGCAAAGCCACCATTGGCAGAGCAGAGCCCCCTGCAAGCAGAGTAGAGCCACCCACGAGCAAAGCAGAGCTGCCCGCAAGCGGGGCAAGCCGCCCATGAGTGGGCAAGGCCACCGCTCACCAATGAAGCTGACTCTGCACGTCGCTGTGGGGGGGGGGGAGTGAGGGAGTGAGGGTGGGCGGGGGACAAAAAAGCAGAAATAAAAGCAAATAAATCTTTAAAAAAAAAGTTGTGTTCAAATGCATAATACAGATAAGGAAACAAACACATAAATATAGCATAATCTCCTGAGTATGACTGTAGATTCAGATTCATAAGGCGGGATGATTAATTTTATTTATAATTTATATGGTTGGAAAAGAAAGGTTTTCTTAGAAAGATATTCACAAGTTAATTTCTTCTAATACATAAGCGATAAAAGTAAAGTGTTTTATGAAATTTAGGGTCTCACAGCTTTATTGAGTAAGTCATGAAACAGGTAGCATCCCATTTAGAACATAGAAGGGAGCTTTGCCAAGGAGTAGAAAGAATACTCTCATATAAGGCAAATGGAAAAAAGTGAGGAAATGTTCGGACTGGCTGACATTTTGTTTTCATTTTACATATGAGTGAGTGTCTTACAAAGTGGGAAGCAAATCGCCATTGATTATATAAGGTATACTTGTCCATTCTAATGAGCTATTTCTACTCGACAGAACCTAGTTTTATCATCAGGTGTTGCTTATCAGCAACCGTGCTGGTCCTATTTCTTAGGAATCCTCTGCAGGTCAATTGTTTTTGTCTGCTGGAAAAACCCTCCTTGGAAACGGTTCATTTCTTGACAACGCCCAGTACAGGTGGCCATTTTATTTTACTTAAGAGAGCACCCAATTTTAAGTGCCAAATCCATTCTTGAAAAATTGTGATGATACCCATTTATGAATAAAGATGATATCACTGAAGTTAGGAAAATGAACTCTCCCAAAATAGTCAAATCAGTGTATTTTTTTCACCAAAGATAAGTTTTATTCCAAGAGCAGAGAGAGTCTTACTCTTTTGTACAATACTTACTAGATGTAGCACTTCTTTAATTCAACACAGAAGTTCAACTATTATTGATCTTACATTTTACCTTAAAATTCCTGTACTTTGTGCAAACTCAAATTACTTATTATTTTGCTTTCATTTTTCTTGCATTGTGTTTCTTTGGTAAATTCTCCCCTAACACATATTTCCCATTTGGCCCTCTGTGTTACTGGATAAAGGTATGCAATTCTTTTTTTAATATATATTTTCATTACAGAAGTTGTGAACTTACAAAACAATCATGCACATGTGTAGAATTCCCATACAACACCCCTTTACAATCGGTGTATTTTTAAGGTAATTATCAGCATAGCACTTAATTTTGAAACAGAAATAAACCTCTTCAGAAACATATATATACACATATATTAGATATACCTATATTTGTATTATATATAATATATTAATGTCTGCCTTAGATAAAGGCTCTGTCAAATAATATGTTACTTGATACATATTTAGGACTACTTTTTTAGAATGAGCAAGATATACAAATCCTTTAGCAATGTTTGCTTGTTGAAAACAAAAGTCTAAATTCTAGCTCAAAAATAACTGATAGGGGGCCGGCTGGGTAGCTCAGTGGATAAGGGCGCGGGTATACCACATGGGAGGCCCCGGGTTTGGTTCCTGGGGACCTCTCCGAGTGGGCAGACGGCTTTGAGAAAGGCAAGCCGCCATTGGCGGGCAAAGCCACCGTGGGCAAGGCAAAAAAAACCGCCACAGGCAGGGCAGAGCCCCCACGGGCATGGCAAGTCACCCGTGAAACACGGAGCTCCCACTGAATCACGGAAATCATGGAAGCCGAGCAGCCCGCAAAACACAGGAACTCTGCTGCATGCAAAATACGGAGCAGAGTCATCCATGAAACGGAATGGAGCCACCCACAAATGGAGCGAGCCGCCTGCGCGGAGGGCCTACTCCGCGCGTCGCCGCAAAAGACGGGGGGAGAAAAGAAGCAGACATAGAAAAACACAGAAGAATGGACACACAGCAAGAGCAAGCAGAAAGGGGCGGGGGGGGATATGTAACCAAAAAATAAATAAATAAATAAAGTAAAATTTTAAAAAAAAACTGATACAAGAACTAAATTTAATGAATAGACAAAAATTTAGGAATACTATTCCAAAAATGTAACATATGCTAAAATATGTTTAAATATTTTAAAAAATGATTTTATTATAGTATTCTAACATGTCATTGGGAATCAAAGAGTCTTTCTAAAGAGCTGTATACTATGGATTTTTATCCTAGAAAATTCAAGTAACACTTTCCTTATAATTTATTACAGTTGCCCCAAACCTCTCATCTAACTTTACCCCTACAGACAAAGATTAGTCAACGTTATTGTTCAAAGAAGAAGTGAAAGCAAAACATTTCAAACACCAATTACAACATTTTTCTAACTCCTACTTCGGGGAACTCCCTTCATCTTTCACAGCTCATAAAAGCATATAGACAATAAAATATCCTTTGCAGTGAATTATACTGGCAATATGTGTAAGGCACTTTTTGAATGATAAGCACTCAATTCATTGTACTTATGACTATTTTAAGGTTAATTTTGGATATGTTACATTTACACACATGTATAACACATTTTAGTTTGGAGTTCAAATGAAACATTTTTTAGGTAATCTTGCTAAGAATTCAGGACTAATAAAAGGCATGTATACCCTGGCTATTAGAGTCAATCTTTTTATAAACCAAGATGGAAAGAGTGAATCACGGTAGAAAATTCTCCAGTGAGTCATCAATCAATAAACTAATTAATCAATTCAGAATATTACTTTGCTCTTAATAAAAATAAGTGCTAAACCTAAACTATGCCAGAGATTCTCTGGTAAAGACTATCATGAGCTCCACCTAGGCATTTAATTGCTATCCCCCAAAAATTGTGCATACGTTTTTTGTGGTTTGTGGAAATTCTTTTGTGAAATGAAAATGATTTATATCCATATGATGACAGTGTTATCCATATAAAAAATAGTTTAGCTATTTCATAGTTTTATCTCCCTTCATAAACCCTAGGCCACTGGTATCCTTCCAAAAGCTGCCAGAACTCTGGCCGTCAAGTGGTTGAAACTCTCAGCCCAAGAATACAGTTAAGAATCCATATGATAGCTAATTAGAGGGCAATATCCATGGGGCTCGTAGGTAGGATGTGATTTTAGGACTATGTGCATGGATACTGAATATTAATCTGTGAAAAATATTAACATTCTGTGCTTTGTTCCTAGCAGCTCTTTGACATTCATCTACCTTACCAATGATTGAACGGCAGTGTTGATTTTTCTTTAGTTTCCAAGAATTCACTTAAGGGGAGAAGAAGAGAAACCCAGACCTCAACTTCCTCCCCAATTGCAGATTAATTAAGGGCTAGAAAAAATTAGCTGGTTGAAAATAGGTGAGAAATTGGGGAATGGTAGCAGGTGGCATTCAGATCCAGGAGTCAGGACACTCCCTAAACCAGTCCTGCTTGGTTGCCTTTTTATTGTCATTGTAAAAGTAAGGGGAATTGGGAAGCTGGTGTGGCTCAAGTGGTTGGGGCTCCCATCTACCATATGGGAGGCCCTGGGTCTCTGGTTCCCAAGGCCTCCTGGTGAGGGCAAGCTGGTCCATACTTGCAGAGAGCTGGTGCAGCAAGATGATGCAACAAAGGGGAGATAAACAGACACAGAGGAAATGCACAGAAGATGGAGAAGGAAAGCAGACAGTGAGCACAAGCGGTAAGGGGGTGGAGAATAAATAAATAAAAATAAATACATCTATAATAAAGTAAGGGGAATGTATGGCAGAGTATAATATTAATAATACTATTTGTAAAAAACCCTTCAAGTTTTATATACCCTCTATCCCACCTGGATATTGTAAATACATGAAGTATTAAGTTCTAAGAGTTAATTGATGAAATCAACAGACTATCAGAAAATCAGATATGATATTTTTGTGCGTATACAATCATTTTCTAACAAGTTTTCGCTATATCTTCTTTTTTTCATTTTCACTATAAATATATACATTAAATATCAATTTTCAGTTTCAAATATAAATTGTCTATTTGACTGCCTTGAAAGATTTCAAGAAGACTGTATTTTTGCTGTTCAATATTTCTATTTGGTGGTAATAAGTGATAATAATTAGGTGGCTTAAGTAGGGAGACAAGTGTCAGGCAGGTTCTATGACCCCTGGAGAAAATGATGGCTCATTCCAGGAAGCTAGTGATAGGTATCTGTTCTATGGGGATATTCATGTGACAAGTCTGCAGAAGAAATTACTGTTTAAATATTTATATCTCAATTTCTCCATGTCTAATTTAATGACTCATTTAGCATGCTTGTAATTCCTGAGATAATATTGGAAATTTGTTTCATAATTATGTCTCTGTTCTTACATGGTATTTAAATTCTAGGACATGATATCTTACTGATTTTCTGAAGTTATAATTTGAAATTTAACTCCTTTTTGACTGAAATTAATATTGAATGTATATCTACCATAATATAAATAAATATTTTTCATGTTGTTAGAGGATAAAATTGTAAGTAAATGATCTCCATGTAATATAAACAAAATGATGGTAAAAATGCCAATAAACTTTAGAGTCACAGAATTGCCTCCAAAAGCAAGCCTTTTTTTAGAACACATTTTATTAATAATTAGATTTCCGGATTCTCTTCAGATGCCATATGTATATTTGTTGATCCAAGGCATCTGAGTTGCATTAACTTTTTACCCATAAGCCAAGAAAAGGGTAGTTGTTGGATGTAATGATCTCATCCACATTTCATACCTGTATTTTAGAATCCAAGAGTCAGTCTCCAATTGCTCTATGAATTACTGGACTTGGCAACAGTGTAATTAGTGCTAATAGTAAAATACAAGTAGACAGCATTTCACCCCATCTAATACTGTCATAAAATGTTTTCTAATTATAAATGTGTTATCACAAAATACTTTTAAAAATTATATTTTACTTAAAATGTATGATCAAATTCATTTTAAAAAGATCAACTCCACGCAATCCATAGTTACTAGCTCTAATTATCATCGATAAATGTTTACTATAGAAGAGATAATTTAAAATGATCCTCAATACCAAGCTATAATGGTATTCAACAATATCAAGTGTACCTAAAACTACACGGAACATTTTAAAACAATTTTATAATTTTTTTATTTTTAAAGAATCTTTAGATTATATAAATGTTACATGAAAAATATAGGGTATTCTCATATACCTCACCCACTCCCCTTCCCATTCTTTTCCCCATTCACATCTTTCATTAGTGTGGCACATTTGTTACAATTGATGAACACATATTGAAGCATTGCTACTAACCATGGATTATAGTTTACTTTACAGTTTATGCTTTGCACCACACAATTTTATAGGTTTTGACAGAATGTATAATGGCCTGTGTCCACCATTGCAATTATATGCAGGACAATTCCAATGTCCCCAAAATGCCCCATGTTACAGCTATTCTTCCCACTCCCTCCCCTCAGAACCTCTGTTGGTCACTGCCTTCATATTAACAATACAAATACTTCCATTGATAAGACTAATTATAAGTCTACTTTAGTCCTTAGTTACATCATCAACCTTTTGTTAGATGTCCTGGGTGAGTCCAACAAACCAGAGTGTAGATGTTGCAACTCTCCTGAGATACAGGGCTCAACTGGCATATGAGAAGGTTGAAGATTTAAGTCTCTGGGGCATATATTTAAGGAGTATAGTGCTAATTATAGGTTCAAATAAAAGGGACAGAATAGACATGTGTAGGGAAACTATAAAGAGTCCAACTGTTACATTGGGGAACATATATTCCAAAGTAAGGTGCACTGATAGGGTGCCAAATTCCTGAGATTATCTGCCCCTCTTATAGTGTCTATATGTCTCTAGAACCCTCAGGAGACCTGCCGTTTGAGGCACTGTTTACTGTGGCCATCAATATGAAACGTACGTAAGTGACCTCCCAGGTCACTTTGAAATCTCTTAGCCATAAAAAATCATTTGCATTTAATATTTCCTCTTTTTGGCCAAGGTCTTTTTCCTAATGCATTGCTAGTTGGCACTTGGTAATAATTCCTCAGTTCCAGGGAAGCTCATCCCCGGAAATCATGTCCCACACTGTTGGAGTTTAACTTAGAGAGTGGCCATATTTGAGCAACAAGGAGGGTTTCAGGAGGTAACTTTTAGGCAATATATGATACTAGGCTAAATTTTAATTTCACAAGACAAGGTTCATAAGTACAAACATCAATATCAATGGCCTGGTATAATGTTCTGTCCTCCTTTGCCAGACATGACCCATGTGCTCAGGACAGTGTTGCTGCTCTACTAGAGAATGTAGCAGGAATTTCCAGCATGGGAATTCAATATTCTTTCCATTATTGTTAGGATATCCACCTACCACAACTATGCCCCATGAACACTTGAAAATATTCATATACTTAGAGGCATGCCCCAGGTGCCCCCTCCCCACAAATCCCCCATCACCAATGCCCCAAACCATTGATCCTCCTCTGCCACAGTTGTGATGCTTCTGAAACCTAAAACTTCCCCCAAAACAGAGCCAAAATATAAACAAATAAAAATAATAATAAAATATAATAATAAATAACAAATAAAATACAAAAATACAAAATAAAAAAATAAAAGTTAAATTTAAAAAATTTCTTTCATTGTGTCTTTCATCACCGTTAAGATCTGTTATCTTTCATATACAATGGCAATTTCTTCTGTACATTCCCCCAGTGTCTTTTTTTTTTTTTTTTGCTTTATTTTCAAAGAAGATTTAGGTTACAGAAAAGCCACATAGAAAATATAGGGAGTTCCCATATACCCGACTACTTTCTCTCTTCTACTCTCCTTTATTAATGACATTTTACATGTATATGGTACATTTGTTATAATTGATTTACAAATATTGAAGCATCGTTACTATGGCAATGGTTTATATTATGGTTTACATTTTGGAAAGTACACTTTCATTGGTTTTGAAAAAATTTTTAAATAGCTTGTATCCATCATTGCAAGATCATGCAGAACAATTCCAATGCTCTAAAAATACCCTGTGTTCCATCTATTCTATGCTTCCCTAGCCCTCCCCTTAGAACCTATGGTAACCACTAAGTTTCATTTTTTGAAGAATAAGGTTTATAGTTACATGCAATAATGTTGAAAGCTTGACATATTGATCTGTTTTCTTTTATTAGGCACTGCCTATGTTCTTGAGAGATTCTTGCCCCTCTAATTGAGAACATAGCAGGACTTCCCAGGATGGGAGTTTAATATTTTTTTGTTTATTGTGTAGATTTCCACCCACTGAGATAACACCCTATGATAAGTTGAACACTTTTATATTCCATACAAGCATGCCCCAAATGCATCATATCACACACACTCCCCCACCCCTGATACCTAGCACCCAAAACCCTCCCCTGTCATATTTGTCAAAAGAACCTACCCACCATTTTTGTTTTAACCACAGACCTACAAATCCCCAGAGTTCACCTGTTCTTTCCTCCAACCCTCCCCACCACACCACGGACAGTCCAACCCAATTCTCCCACCATACTCCCGCTCACATTCCAGCACTATTGATTTCAATCCCATCACTATGCCACTCTCACCCCCATCCACTGCCCAAAAACCCCCTTCCACCTTATCATAGATTTTGACCATACTGAGCATTGTCTTACCACACTCTACTCCCTTTCAGTCTCCTGATAACCTATCTTCCAGACTCTAGCTCAGTGAGTTTGCTCAATTTGCTTAAGTCATATCAGTCATGTAATAGTTGTCTTTTAGCAACTGACTTACTTCACTTAACATAAGGTCTTTAAGACTGGTCCATGTTGTCCTGTGTATTACTACTACATTCCTTGTTACAGATGAGTAGCATTCCATTGTATGTATATACCACAATTTGCTTATCCATTCTTCTGTTGATGGACACTTGGGTTGCTTCTACCTTTTGGAATAATGCCACTTTGGCATTTGGTGTGCACATATTGTTCTGTGTCCCTGCTTTCAATTATTCTGGGTATATACCCAGAATTGGGATTGCTGGATCTTATGATAGTTCTATAATGAGCTTCCTGAGGAACTGCCAAACTGTCCTCCACAATGGCTGCATCATTCTACATTCCCATCAGCAGTGGACAAGGATACCCTTCCCTCAACATCCTCTCCAACACTTGTAGTTCATTTATTTTTAATAGCCTCCAATATAGTAGGTGTAAGATGATATCTCATTGTAGTTTTGCTTTGGATTTCCGTAATAGCTAGTGGTGATAAGCATATTTTCATGTGCTTTTTAGCCATTTGTATTTCTTCTTTGGAGAAATGTCTATTCAAATATCTTGCCCATTTTAAAAAAATTTATTTATATATCCCCCCGCCCCTTGCTGCTTGTGCTCGCTGTGTTCATTTGCTTTGCGTTTTTCTGTGTCTGCTTGTCTCGCCCTGCTGCATCATCCCGCTGAGGCAGCTCACTGCATGGTGGCTTGCCTTCACCAGGAGGCCTGGGGAACCAAACCTGGGGCCTCCCATGTGGTAAACCGGAGCCCTACCAATTGAGCTACAGCCGGTTCCCTCTTGCCTATTTTTTTATGGGTTGTTTGTCTTTTTATTTTTGAGATGTAGCCTTTCTTTACATTTGCTGAATATCAGGTCCTTTTCAGATAAATGATTACCAAGTATTTTCTCTCACTGAGTAGGCTGCTTTCACTTTCTTGACAAACTCCTTTGAATTACAAAAGTTTTTAATTTTGAGGAGGCCCCATTTATCTATTTTATCTTTCATTGCTCATGCTTTGGGTGTAAAGTTTATGAAACCATTTCCTACTACAAGGTCTTGTAGATGCCTCCCTACATTATCTCCTAGGAGCTTCATGGTCTTGACTCTTCTATTTAGGTCTTTACCATCTTTTGTTAATTTTTGTATAGGGCATGAGGTGATGTGGTCCTCTCTCATTCTTTTGAATATGTATATGCAGTTCTCCAAGCACAATTTGTTGTGGAGGCCCTTCTCTCCCAGCTTAGTGGGCTTAGTGGCCTTGTTGAATATCAGTTGACCATGTATGTGAGGATCTATATCAGGATTCTCAATTCTGTTCCATTGGTCATTGTAACTGTCCTTGTACCAATACCAAGCAGTTTTGACCACTCCAGCTTTGTAGTATACTTTAATGTCAGGTGGAATGATTCCTCCAATTTTATTTTCCTTTTCCAATATGTTTTTGGCTATTCAGGCCCCTTGCCCTTCCAAATAAATTTCATAATTAGTGTAGCAGTTTGACATTATTTATGAATCCCCAAAAGAGAGATTATATTTGTAAACTAAGCTATTCCTCTGGGTGTGATACCCTTTGATTGTGTTACATTCAGCTGAGATGTCTTTGATTAAATTATGTTAAGATTAGGGCTTTAATTCAACTACATCCAAGGCATGACTCTGGTTGAGTACCCACCCCTTTGGTGGGCTGATATAAACAGACACTAAAGGAAGAAGACACAGGGAGATTGAGAGCTCCATAGAGATGGCAGAGGAGAGAACTTTGATCCCGAAGTCACAGGGAGAGATGATAGAAAGAAACAAGCCCTATGCTAGCCTGTAGCTGAGAGAGAGGAAGGTTGAACCTTCATAGAGATCGGCAATCACCTTGCTTCAACACATGGGAATTAACTTTAGTGAGAAAGCAATCTTGAGTTGGACTCTTTAGGGCCTTGTACCTGTAAGCTTTTACCACCAATAAATACCCTTTATAAAAGCCTTCAGCACCCCTTTGGCTGACTAATACAGAATTTGTTAATGAGACTGGGGTACAGTCAGAGGCAATTAACTAAAAAGCTGGAAGAGTTTTATAAATTGGTAAGGGATATTTTTTTGGAGGAATTGTGAAATGCTTGATGGAAAAGGCCTAGATTGCTTTGAAGAGACTGGTGGAAGGAATATGGATGGTAAAAAGACTTTTGATTAGGCCTGAGAAGTAAATGATGAAATTATTATTGGAAAGTGGAGGAAAGGTGATCTGTATTTTATAGTTACAGAGAATGTAGCAAGATTGACTCCTGATGTTAAGGCAGAATTTGAAAATTATGAGCCTGAACATTTAGCCAAGGAGATATCTAAACTAAATGTTGAAATGCAGCCTGGCTTCTCATTGCAGCTTATAGCTGAATGTTAGAGGAAAGAGAGAAGCTAATAACTGAATGGTTGGGCACAAACACAAACAAAACAGAAATGGCTTCCAGGAATTCCATGCATCTGGAAATCAAGACCCCACATGATAGTGCCCCATTTAAGGAATTAACTAAACATGGAACTTGTAAGCTGGGATTGAAAATGCAGTTATACAGGTCAGACTTGTGGGAAGTTTTACTGCTTGATAGCTTGGACTCCTGCTTCCTGCATGCTAAACCAACAAACTTTATGTGAGATTTATATGAACAAAACCATTGTCAGCCTGGGCTAACATGGACATGGAGGAGAAAGATGGAAGAGAAAATGTCCTTAAGAGGAAAATCATGGAATCTGAGGTCTGGAATTAAGACATCTCCTTGGGCCAAGAGAGAAACCCCACACATGTGTATGGAGAAGGTAAGCTTGCCCTCACATTTGAAGAGGGTGGATGTTCCAACCCACTGTTCAGGCAGAGTTTTGGTACCCCATGCTACAGAGAGGGTAGAGTACATTCCCCAAGGGTGGGAAGAGTGAGGTTGACATCCTAGTACTCTGAGAGGGGTGGGCCTGATCCCCATAGATTAGGGAAGGCCAGATCACCACCTCACTGTTCTGAGATTGGGCCTGTATACCAGAAATTAAGGAGAATGTTGCCACCACCTCACTGTACTAAGGAAATCAGGACTCTACCCTAGATATTGGGTAAAGTGTGGCCATCACCCCAATCTTCTTGGAGCATGAGGTCTAGAGCTTGGTCCAGATGCTTGATGAAGGTGGAACCAAGAGAATGGCCATTGGGAAAGCCTGTAGAATCGGTGGGTCCCCACGGGACCCCAAAGAGTAGAAAAAACCATCATTTTAAGAATGACTCTCAGGGGCTGGCTGCATAGCCCAGTGGATAGGGCGCCGGCACACCACATGGGAGGCCCCGGGTTTGGTTCCCGGGAACCTCTCCGAGTGGGCAGATGGCCTTGAGAAAGGCAAGCCACCGTGGGTGGGGCAAAGCCACTGTGGGCAAGGCAAAAACTGCCACAGGAAGGGCGGAGCTGCCACAGGCAGGGCAAGTCACCCTCAAAACACGAAGCTGAGCTGCCCGCGAAACACAGAGCTGTACTGCCTGCAAAACATGGAGCTGAGCCACCCACGAAACATGGAGCTGTGCCACCCGCATAAAACACAGAGTTGAGCCACCCGCGAAACGGAATTTAGCCACCCACGAGCGGGACGAGCCCCCTGCACAGAGGGCCGACTCGGCGTGTCGCCACAAAAATGGGGGGAGACAAGAAGCAGACATAGAAGAGCACAGAATAATGAACACACAGCAAGAGAGCAAGCAGAAAGGGGGGGGTGGATATGTAACAAAAAATAAAAAGAATGTCTCTCAGAATTTGATTTCTAATGGAGTATGCTCTGCAGGTTTTAGGAAATGTTGGGGATCAGTGACTCATGTTTCCCATTCAAATTCTCCTTATGGTACTGCAAATGTTTATCTTATGTCTGTCCCTTTGTACATTGGAAGCAGATATATTGTTTTGTAAGTTTCATGGGTCTACAGTCAGAGTAGACTTTGCCCCTAGACAAACTGTATTTCTATAAAGTGAGTGTGATGTAATTTTGTACTCAGCATTGTTATTGAGTTAAGGTTTTTTATTTGAATATTGTAATGTCTTTTCAGGATTCAAACAGGACATTATGGCAGATTGGTATGATTCATAAATCCCCAAAAGAGAGATTATGTTTTTAAACTGAGCTATTCCTCTGGGTGTGATAACCTTTGATGGTATTAGATTCAGCTGAGATGCCTTTGATGTTAAGATTAGGGCTTTGA